>MU614664.1:10540-52581 GCA_025201725.1 Chytriomyces sp. MP71
AATCGGGGTTGGTAATGCTTCATGTTCATCTAACTTAGGAAGATCCTTTGAATTGTTGATGAAAATGATCGGGCCGGTAAATCAATGCTTGTAACGCGTATATTCATCTATCCTGGAGACGTTCTCAAGTCATGTATCGTTGCTGATGGTAAATACCTGTCCCCTCCATTTCCCTCGATAGGTCGCTGCGACGTGATAGTAATTTTGTAACTTTGGCAGGTATGGTTTTTTACTTTTACCGGCCCCTTTATATATCCTGTTACCATCGTTGCATTCTTTTGCACCCGGTTGGTTAGGCACGCGCACGTGCAAAACTTAAACAGGTTTCCTGCCCGTGTTAGAATGTAGACCAGCAAGCGAGACCTTTTGCAATAGTTTGAATACACAATATGGATTCGACCGTGTGGCACATGCGAAGAGGAATGCGTGTCTTCGTTATCTCGTTTTTATTTATATCTGCTCCAATTTACGTTCTTGGGAACCAAGGGATCAACGGACTCGTTTTCCTGACATATTCAGCGTATGCCGCGTTCCCCTTGAATCTCTCAGCGGCAAGACGCTCCTGTGGTGGAATTCCAGAAAGCTTGAAGAGGAGCAACGAAATGAAGGCAGGCGACACCGAAAATCCAATGACGGTGGCGAGGGAGTCGGGGAAGGCAGAGACGGCCATGAGATAGGAGCCAGCCCAAAGTGTTAGCTCTGCCGTATCGAGGGCACGTCAACGCAACGGTCTTATACATATTCAAACCTCACCTCCAAAGTAGTTGGGATAGCGGCAGAGTGACCAAAGACCTTCATTTATAAACTTGCCGCGTCTTTCCTTCCCCATGCGCGTCTGCCAGTCGCTTTTTTGCTTGTCCGCAACGACCTCAACGCCAAAACCGAGTACCCAAATGCCGAGACCGACGAAAGCAAGGGTGCCCAGAGGTGCCAAGTCTTCCGCTGGAGTGGAGACAATGCGGACGGTTGGGTAGCTTACGAATCCGACCCACAAGGTTTGGATGAACCAGGAAACTGGTTTCAAGGCAAAGAGCACAATCAGTAAAAAACTTGGAGATAGTCCCAACCAACACCTAGCCATTCCTGGAAGCTCACCTGAGAAACGGAAGCGATTTCTCTTGATCGCATCGAAGCGCTTGTCCTCGCCGAGCCTGTGAATGCGGCTAGTCAAGTGGTAGAGCAGTCTCGCGGCCCAGACGCAGGTCGTGCCGCCCAAGGCCACATGTAGTGGGTGGAAGCGCTCTGACTGGAGACCGGTGGTAGCCGCGAGCGGAACGAGCGCCGAGGCGAGGAACGCGAGCGAACCGCAAAAATCGAACCACTTCTCCGTCTTGTGCATGACGCTATATGCGCCCACCATTGTGTTGAGGCCCGCATTGGCAGCAAACCCGAGCCCAATGCGCGTGGCGATAGGTCCCAGCATGTGACGAGGTATTTCGGCGATGGATTCGAAATGAAGAGAAGCAGTGAAGGAAGCAAGGAAGCTGAGAAAGCTGTTGATAGAAAGTTGTGTGTGCGTCGACAAGGAAGTATTCTCATGAAGTGCAGACAGAAGATGAGCGAAATAGAGAAGGAACCACGGTGCCAAGTATGTAAGGGACTCAACTCAATCCACCCCTAAACCAACCAAGGGACAACGTCGGAGAAGAATGATCCCATAAAAACTGAAGTGGAGACTGAAACCATGAATGGTGGTAAGAGTTGCACAGAGCGCACACTCAAGGCACAATCCAATACAAAGGAAATAACAAGCTCAAACGTTGTAGCCAATGTTATCCATCAGTCATGGCAGACCATGCTTTATTGTATTCAGTACTGCAATGACCAGAGGCTCAAATTAAATGCAAAATTAATGCGTGAAGGGCCAAAACAATTCCCGTTCACGAACATCGCCAGGGTAAACTAGTAATACCAACTTACTCGATTCATGGAACAAGTAGCAGATATCGCTGGAGGTGACAACCAGCTTCCATAGTCAAGTGAATGAGTCTTTCATTTCCTCAAGGCGAAAGAAGTAAACTCCCAAACAAATTGAACGACCATGTGGCGGATCCTACACATCGAACATCCACATGGACTCAAATTTGGTCTTCCTTGACATCTTGGACTCCAGCCACTGCCCTATAAAGCGTCGCGACAACGGCGCACGTCCATTCCCCATTGAGCTCCAGGACAACCAATCAATGACTTCATCGGCAAGGAAGCCTTTGTAGGCGTACTGAGAAACTGCGCGCGCGCGTTCCCAGTGACGCAACTGCCGGCCTCACGCAGAGGCGTTTTGCCAAACAAGTTCCCATCAACGTCCGGCTGTCAGATGCGATGAGGAATTCGTCGGCGGGTACGAGGTCTATGGAGAGGAGGTGCGCGTTTGAAATGTGGCCCGTGTCAGCTTCATACGTGGGTCAGCGGGTTGGTGGATGAGAATGAATTCCTTCTTGCGGTAGAACGGCAGGTTTGTGTTTGCGATGGAGACGAGGATAATGAACCGCTCTATAGAATTGTCTGTTTTGTGAGGAGCAGGTGATGGCCCAAGCACAGATATGTATTCACGCACCATGAGAATGACAGCCAGTTCCGTTCGTCATCCTTTACGACATGACTGTTATTCGACAAATTCGCCATCAGTGAGCGCTTCGCCGCGAAAGCCCGTCATCGTGGGATAGACTCCGTTGAAGACCAGTGCCCACAGTGTGGCTGTAATCTGGCTGCATACAGTAGGGGTATTTAGTGGGGATGCGGGAGGCCAGACTGGCTGCCAAAACTGAGTTGAACGATCGATATGAACTTCGAATTCTATTGAACTCAGCAATTCGCCCAATTGAAGAAGCGTGTCAAACCGCGCATGGCGAATGCGCTCGGGCAATTGGCGCAATTCCTGCTTCACCGAAGGTTTGGAAAAAATCAAGCATGTTGAACGATTTATTTAATAGTAACGGAGATAGAGTATAAGCTTGGTATTTTTATTCTTCATCTGTGGGCAACGAGACCGATTAATAGAAAATGTCTACAACTTTGGCGGAATTTAATTTATGGACTCGTGATCAGAGAAAGGTTCGTGATGCTTTTCAGCAGTGCAGCACACGCATTGACCGTGTCTTGGTGTTTCGCTTCCCTTTCAGACTGATTAAAGTCCGCCATGACAATGTCCGATCCTTCTGCCCCGCGAGACGGACTTCTAGATGAGGCCGCAGCGAATATATTTGTCTTTGACGCGTCAAGGAGGTCGAAAAATGTTGCAGGGGCTGGTTGCGCTTGACGAGCACCCTTGGGCATGCACATCAAAGATGGCCCGCCTGACGCCAGCTTTATCTTTGAGGGCCGATGTTCTGAAGGCGCAGTGTATGGCTTGTTGCGGTGCGATTGACCCACTTTGGGCGCGACGTGCTTCTGCGGCCCCGCGCTCGCGGTCTCGGCGAGCTGCAACGGGCGCTGCCCAGTGAAGTAACGCAGAAGTGGGGATTCGTCCTTCGGGATTACGCGGGTTTTGCGCCGCGAGCGACGGACGGGCGGGGTCTTCATTTTCTCGGACCTGCCTGAGCCGACTTGTTGGTGACTCTCGAATCTTGTTCCACAGTTTGTCGAAAGGCAGATCGGCACTGCGCGGCCATTACCTACTTTATATTTCGTCAACCGCATTGAGGTTGCTGCCATTGTAAAAGGGTTAAGATACAGAATCGAAGGAACGCGCCTCTCTAAGTCATCATATATTTTCATGGCAAGAACACACCATATTTTTCGCATATTCTAGGTGGACTTAACTTTTGGGGGCGTATGCTGGCGACTGTCTTGGCGTGCATCCATGTTCATCAGGATTTTTGAACCCGCTATGAGACAAAAGCAACTGGTGGCGGACCCTCCAACGTTCGCAGACGCAGAATCAGCAAGAATCAAAACAACACAACAGCATGAACGCAACAGATTTCTACGTCAGCAAAAACGTGAGCTCCGAACAGAAGGCGCGTCTAGCAGTAGCACTGTCCCTGCAAAATAACACTCAGTTCAGGCGAAGGTTCCACGTGCGCAGAGTCATAGGCAATGGTGCGCATTCGTTCGCCAGCAGGCCAACGGACTCGCAATATTAACAGAATGCTTTATGTAGGGTCAAATGGCGTAGTCCTTGCAGCTCATTATCAAGACGACACACATGAAGAATCCCTACCGGTCGCTGTGAAGATCATCTACAAGAACAAAGCAACAAAATTATCGGGCCTTCCTAAAGAAATCGATCTTCTTCGCAAACTGAGTCTCATACATGAGCTTTCGGACGTGATTCGATACATCACGCATTGGGAGGACGAACACCATTACTTTCTCGTTACTGAGCTTTTTGGCAACGACTTCCTCTCCCTGGCGCCAGAGTTGAGCCTGCATCTACAACCTTTCATTATCAACCAGAACGGATTTCCACACAGCCTCGAGTTCAGTTCTGGCAGCAGCGACCTGTGGGCTTGGACCGCCGTACACCGGCTATATAGTTTCAAACTTATAGGCCATTGCAGCTTACCCACGCAAGGCGTGAAGCAAATCGCGCGGCTGGCATGTGGCGCCTTGAGCCGCTTGCACCAAGCAGGTTACGCGCACGGGGACGTGAAGCCCGAAAACATCCTCCTCCAGTATGACGCGTGCAGCAAGATGTTTGAGGTGCGCTTGATTGACTTTGGGCATACACGACCCGTGGGATGCCCGCTGTCGTCGTATGGTACCCCTGACTTCCAGGCACCAGAGTTTTTGGAGGGTTCCCCGTACGTGCGGGACGGAGTGCGTGGCGAACAGGCGGATGTGTTTGCAATGGGGATGGTCATTTTTGGACTCGTGACGGAGGGATGCGATACGGGGGCGGCTTTGTGTGGCAAGAAGGGTATGGTTGGTTATCAACATTTTTTGGCTGCTCGGGACGGGCTCTACCCGTTTGAGGGAATGGAATGTGTGGACCCTATTGCAGCAGATATCATCAACTGGATGTGTTGGGTGGATCCAATGCGCCGACCGTCAATGGCAGAGCTGGTTCAACACCCTTGGTTCACATCTTGATTTTCAACTTCCTAAACATAATTAATGCATTAAAAAACATGTTCATACATTCTTGTGGAGTATCAAGGAATCACTTTGGTACGAGACGGGATCATCGTGAACTCCCACTCAAAGAAGTTGCATTAATTTCAGCGAGAGAAGAATCCGTCACCACAGTCTGCTTCTCTCTGGTGACACACCGCAAAGCAGCACTGTATTCTCTGCGGGTCGACATGTCGGTAGCGCGACATGCGTCCGCTGAAGCAGGAGTCAGCTTGTTTGCGGAAGTTAACTGTGGTGTGCAGGCTGAATGCACGGCAAGTCGATCCAGAGGGTATGAATTAGAGGGTATATGACTTGGCGATTGAGCGAAACGACAACTGATTATTCACCGCGCCGCGATGTGCTTAATGTGCTTAATCAAACCAACCGCCATCGTCCATGAAGTAAAGTATATTCAAAATGAATGGCAAAATAAAAAAAAATAAAAAATGCCTAATGATTTGCCAGAAACTGCAAGAAGGTAGACAAGCCACTCCTCCGCTTTATAACTGGTTTGCTTCTTCCATCCTCTGTCTTAAGACGGCGCTGTACGCCTGTCCCTAGTCTCTCACGAACTAGTTTAGGCGATTGAGGAACCTTGCTTGCAGAAACAGGGCTCGGCGAAGCAGGCTTCGGCGACGCGGGACTGGATGAGACCGCCGCGTTCGGTGCTGACCCGTCCTTCAAATTCAGTGCAGACAATGTATGCCTCAGCCGATGCGCAGCGGGTATATTCCCAGACGAAGCCACGGTTCCTAACGGCTCCACGTGCACCTGCACACCCCGCACGACGTTGTCCTTGTTGACTGTCACAACACGCGTCACTTTGCTCACAATCATGTGCGACGGCACGATCGCGCGTTCCTCATCGTCGTCGTTGGTATCGCTATACTCTTCAAGCGGCGTCGCAGGGCTTGGAACTAGAAATTCGCTGTTGGGCGCGATGTCTGTGCGCGCTATGGAAAGCGCGGGATCGTGGCCCACTGCGCTCACGACTGTGTCCGCGTCCCCTGGCATGGGGTCTGTTGTTTTGATCGAATCGGCGATAGTGTCGGCGTCGCCTGCCGCAGCGTCATTCGCATACACCCCGATCGTGAACTTGCTCGCGCTGCTGTCTAAGCGGCGTGGCTTCGGGGTCCCATTACGCTCGTCGTTCTCTTCTTCCGAGTCAGAACCACTGCTCATCTCGCCTTCACCGGCGATGAGGGTCGGCGCGCGATGCTTGACGAAGTACTCCTCAATCACGAACTCCACTTCCTCGTCCGATTCGTCGTCAATCTCCTCCTCCTCGGCATCCCACGCCTCAATCCCGTCCTTGAGCATGGTATCTGCACTAGCTTGGTCCCCATACGCAGCTAAGATGGACAACTCGCTCTGCATTGGCGTCAAGCGTCGCTTAGGCGTAACAGCCCCACTCCCCGGAACGGGACTCACGGATGGGCTTTTGAGACGCCCCAAGAGTCCCTCCATGTGCACCGCGCTCGCCGACATGCTGCGCTCCGCCTTCATCAAGATGGCGCTCTCGGCCATGGCACTGGGGCTCAGTGCATCTTCGGGGACAAGGTCGTCGATTTCACTCATTATGTCCGCGTAGGTGGCAAGGAGCTGGATGTGGCCTGTGCTGGGCCTCCGTTTGTCGACGGAGGGAAGGGCAACGAGACCGGTGCTGATGGCTAGATCTGGGGCCACGATGGGAAGCATGCTGATGTTGTGGATGGTGGGATGGCTTGATTCGTCCGAAAGTTGGCTGCTGGTGTCAAAGTCGAAGGCGGAACTGGATGTGAATTCGGAGAGTGTTTCGCCGTTTGTCGTGTCCCCCGATTCCGAGCGGTAATTTGTAAGATATTCCTCTGCATCCGTGTGGTTTGAGTGGAGCCTGAAAGACTTTGTATACGAAAAGCTGTCAAGGTCGGGTTGCCGATATCGTCGCTGGCGAGTTGTCTTATAGGTCCTTTTAGAGTAAAGGGAACTGCAAGCAATGGGTGAGGTTCAGGGAGTTGTGAAAGGAGGCAAACGGATGTTAGGAATGCTGCGTAATCATGGAGTGTGACACAAGTCTTGTTCACCTGTATGAATACTGCTTTGAAAGCAACTTCTTGTACGAGTGGGACAACGTCTCGGGCGCCATTGTGAGCACGGGTGGTACTGCCTCCGTGGGCGTGTCGCCGACGTATTCGTCGTCCACAGAGGGAAAGTACTTCTCGGGCTCCGCAACCACAATGTACTCCTTCGGCTCGATGGGCACCATGATGGGGTCATCGGAGACTGTTGTCTGCGAGTGTGAGAGCACGACAAAGTCCGGGCTCTGCGCGCGGGAGTCTCTGCCAGGTTTGGAGAAGAGGTCGCTGAAGGCTGACTTGAATCCGTGTGGCCTGGTGGGCTTTGGCTGAGTGTAATCTGAGGCAGCTTTCATGGGCTTGCTGTCAGTTTGGATCGATAGCAGCGTGCGGCTGCGGCCGTTTGGCGACTTAGGTGGTGACTGCAGTGATTTGATCATGTTGCAAGCCTCGCTATGAAATCACTCAAGGAACCTAGCGGCAACTTTCCACGAGCAGACACACCTCAAGTTCAATTCCTCATACGCACTCCCACGAAAAATAAATCGTGCGTGGAACCCGACCGTTCAATGTCTTGTCGCAAGATTCAAACCCCGAATTAATCGACACTTACAATATTCATTAGATGGATCCGTGTGCTGCATCACATCATTACCCAACCCGACTCTATCATCAGTTATACTTCAGGGCTGCCGCACGCTCACCTAGTAGCGCACTTTCGGACTCATACATCTTTTCCACTTCAGGAGCCATACTACGTTCTGTTTTCATCGTGCGGATGATGTCACTAATCGTTCCTCCTTCAGGTTCAATTTGTCTACCAGGTCCTTATTTCCACCTGCGTCAAGATTTTCTCGCATAATGTATGCCGCAAGTTTGTTAGAAACTACATGCATCAACGCTGAGATCGCCGATGCTGAAGCAAGTACAACCAAGTAACACAAATTTTCATTTTATTAATGTTTCTGTTTATAAATGAATATATGAACGTTTGGAATTTTAGTTTTGGCTTTTATAGTGGACCACGTATTTGTTTTGAAAGGCAAACTAAACACTCGAAAACGGAACACAGCTCAAGACCATCCTTCTGCAGGTAAATCAGGGCTGCACCGAAATTCGCTTCACCATAAGATAAATTCGCAACAGGGTGGTCAAATTAGTTTGTGTTTCTTCACACCTTAATTCTTTTCCATCCAGTTTCAAAATGACATCTGGTCTCTGAAATTACCTTCCTTTCTCTCAATGTATTGCAAACGCTTCCATTAATCCGCAGTGATTTCTGCGCTTATTTCGATCCTGCCTGGTTCCAATTCGCCTTAGTTTCCTCATTGCCCCAATTCATTATGCAAAGTAGAAGCGTGACTACGCTGGAAACCCTAAAGAAGGGACTGAAGTTGATGCAAGACACGCTTCACCTTTCATCGAACACGAGATGGCACACTCCTAGTTTTCCATTATTATTCGTCATCGTTAAATCACACCTCCGTCTTTGTCGCGAAACGGACAGCATGAGGGCGATATGAGGATCGCCGAAAGACAAGGAAAGTGCTACGACCACTGGAAAACATGTACTGCGTGCTTGACACTTTGGACTTGGATCGTGGTCCGCTTTGACGATGGCGAATGCCCTTTGACCGGAGCTACACTTCGAATGCAGGACGACCCTGCCTACTTCATCATGCCAACATCAACTAGTTCACAGACAATGACAGGCTTGGACAAATCTTGTTCGTGTGTTTTGAGACAGTGCTTGCTGCGACACTGTGTACTCAGCGTGGTCCTCGTCCCGTTGCCACGTCCTCCTCACCCACCTCAACCCTTCTTCTTGTTTTGATGGGGCTCGATACCCGCCCCTGAACCCTGGCTCTGCCGAGTCTTCACCTCCACATCCAACAGAGGCGTGTTGCGGAGGCAGAGGTGTGCTGCGATTGTCAAATGCAGAGGAAAACGGCTCAAACAAACTCAAGCAAACCCAACACCGAATGTCGCTGCGACCGAAGCGGATCGACTTCCCGTCGACGATGGCGTCGCTCCAGACGCACGTGTCGCGGCTGTTTCGGAGCATCGACGCCGGCGACGAAGGCGACACGCGCTCGTTCATGGATCCGTTCCAGTGCGTCTACGATCTGTGCACCGCGTTTCCAAAGCCCTTCGACGAAGCCCTCTTTGATGCAATCGCTCGCTTTCTCGGCGAGTACGCGGCGACGGTCGCAGAGGTTTGTCGTTGCGACTCTCGTCCCTCTCGTCTCTCGAAGAGGGTCTGAACACGGGAGCCTGTTAACACACAGAGGATCGCGCTGTCGCAGGACCTGGTGTCCGCTTATGCAACAGAATGGACACACTACAGGCATGCCGCGGCGTACCTGGACAAGATTTGCGAGTACCTCAATCGCATCATCGCAAAAAAGCGCGGCGGCTTACCCGCTGCAGCCGCCTCAGCCACAGCGAGAAGGATCGGCGGGAATGGAGGACTCGCGGGAGCGTCAGGGATGGGAGGAGGACCACCAAAGAAGTTTGAGAAGCAGCGGATTGAAGCAGTTGAGTGCTTGACCATTGGAAGCGCTAACAGTGTCGGCTGAACCAACGTGACTCTTTGCAGCTTGCTTTCTTGGTATGGAAAGAGTTTGTGATTGTATACATTCGGCAAGCGCATTCAAATCGTCTTTTGGAGCAAGTCTTTGATTTCGTAAAGCACGATCGCGACGGAACTCCTGTTGTTGACAATGGCGTCGTCATCAACGCCGTAGAGTCGTTCGGTAATGAGTAATCCCTTGTCGTTAGGGCACGCTAACTGCTTCATACCAATAGTCCAAGTGTGCGAATACGTTCCACAGCAACTCGCATTCTATATTGACGAATTTGAAGAACCGTACATCAAATCCACTCGCGCTTATTACATTGCCGAGTCAAATCATCTCATTTCCACGCTGGACACGTCTTCTTTCCTTAAGCAAGTCCTGGAGCGAATCGAAGCGGAGCAGGCGCGTTCCTCGCGATTCGTCCACCCAACCTCGCGCGAAAAGGTGCTCAAAGAGTGTGAGGCACAATGTATCACCGCCCATAAGGAGCGAATTTTGGGCGAATTCCAGGGAATGTTGCAAGTGGAGCGGTTATCCGGTTCGTGTATGAGTGTCGGTCGTGATCCCACATTGTCTGATGTGCACACACAAATACACCCACCCACCCACCCACCCACATATATATACCCACAAAAGACTGCACGCTCGTTTACCTCCTCATGCAACGCATCGCGGATGGCATCGAGCCCATGCTGGCTATCGTGCAGAAACACGTGTTCGCGCTAGGGCAAGACGTTGTGGAACGGCTGCGTCCGGCGGCTCAGAAGGATCCGCGCGAGTTGATTCAAGCGTTGATTGAGCTGCATGGAAAGTGGAGCGCGATCTGTGCCAAGTGTTTTGGCGGTAATCCAGCCTTTGGGGCGGCGCTGGACAAGGTCTGCAGTACTTCTTCCTTGCAAAGAGTTTTGTCGCTCACCTTGGCCTTTGTGGGCTTTCCAATGCAGGCATTTCGCCAGATTGTGAATGAATCGTATGAAAACGCGGCGCAATCGTTTCCCGAGCTGCTGTCGCGCTTCACAGACTCGCTGCTCAAAAAGACGCTCAAATCTCAATGGACCGAAGCGGAGCTTGAAGACAAGATTGCGCAAGCAGTTGAGTGAACCCCATGGATGTTCCTTTTGTTTGTTTGGTTGCTCGTTTTACTCATCGTTGCTCATCCTTCGGGGAAATCAGCTCGTCCTCTTCAAATACCTTCAAGAAAAGGACGTTTTTCAAAAGTTTTATTCACGCATGCTCGGGAAACGCCTGCTCAACAGTCTTTCTGCCTCAGATGACCTGGAGATGTTGATGATTTCCGGGCTCAAGACGGTGTGTGGGGTCGAATACACGAGCAAGCTGCAGAGGATGTTTACGGATATTACGTTGAGCAATGATCTCAACAAGCGATTTGGCGCTGCGATGGAGAGGTCGAATGTGGCGTTGGGAGGTTGGTTTGTTTCTGTGGATGGGACAGCCTCGCTCATACTTTGTTGTCTCCTCAGTTGATTTCTCCATCTACGTGTTGACGGCGGGGTCATGGCCCTCGATGCCTGGCACCATGGACTTTGAGATGCCAGATGAGGTTGTCATCCTATTACAAGACGGGGTTTCTTCATGTTCTGATGATATCCCAGCTTGTCAACAGTGTGACGCGTTTTACAGATTTTTATACCAGCAGCCATAGTGGTCGTAAATTGACTTGGATGTATCATTTGTGCAAAGGTGAAGACGATTGCAATTGTGAGGAGAGGAGCTGACGTCCATGCGCGACAACAGCTGACGTCCGACTCACTTTCTGCGACAAAAAATACGAGTTGAATCTCTCGCTGCATCAACTATCTGTGCTACTTCATTTCAATGAGACAACAAACCTGAGTGTGACGCGCATCGCAGAACTTTGCAAAATGAAAACGACGGAGGTGAAAAAGACAATCAAGGTAGGGACCACCCCTAGTTGCCGTGTAGTTTGCTGACCGTGTGGGGATAGCCTCTCGTGGATTTGGAAGTTCTTAACGCATCGAGTTCTTCACTCGACTCGTCTACTGACATCAGCGTCAACTTGAAATTCACAAAGTGAGGTGTTCTTAGTGTACTTTGCCAACACTCTAACTCACTTGCTCGAACATGACAGTAAACGAACGAAACTAAAAGTGGCCATGGCATCGCACAGTGAGACGGTGGCGCAGGAGAGTCAGGTTACGCGCATCGCAGTGGATGAAGACCGCAAGCTGTTTTTGCAGGTGATTTTCCCTTCAACCCCAAAGTGTTGGCAAAAGCATTATGACTTAAGTTGTTGTTTTTTGGAATCCCTTGTCTGCAGGCGACTATTGTGCGGCTCCTTAAATCTCGGCGACTGCTCATACACAACCAGCTGATACAAGAAGTTATCCAACTTTCCACGGCACGGTTTGTTCCGTCTGTAGCTTTAATCAAGAAGAGCATTGAGCAACTCATCGAGAAGGGCTATATGGAGCGAAGCAGTGAGAAGAAGGATACGTATATCTATTTGGCGTGATGACGGTTACATAAATCAACGTGGGAAACCTAATTATCTTTGAAGGTGTCAAAACTCATTGTGAACTAGAAAACCTTTTCATCTACAGCTGTGGTGTACGCGACATCGAGGTTGCGCATCCCACCACCTCCTGACTTGCGATTTTCCCCGAAAACTGAGAAGCCCTTGCTTTTGTCCTGCCACAACTGGTCGAAACTCTTGCCGAAAGTTGAAGGTCAACCGAGGGGTGAAGTTGGTGTCACGCGACGTTGTTCAAGCGTCCAATGCAGTTCTACAACATGATTGGAGTCGCCACCTAAAGAGGCCCAGTTAGTTTATTGTGCGAGGAAAACACTCACGGAGAGGAAACTTCGAGCATGCTTGAAGTAGCCTCGTAGGATAAAGCAATAGTTTGGCATCGCCTTGCTCAAGACTCTGCAAAGACCTTGTAATTTCCGCGCAGGTGGAGAATGCTTTGGCGGTTTGTCAAAATGGACAGCGCGATGATACGCTAAAAGTGAGTCATGGCGAGCTTGCTGGGAAATCAGCGTATCCTGGATTCATCGAAGAGAGTCAGTTCCGCATTTGAAGAAGGAAGATTGTGTTATAATGATGGTTTCAAGTTCGATATTTTCAAAAAGAACATGCAAATCAAAACTAATCAATACCAGCAAGACAGGGAAAATTGTAACTGACAAATATAAATAGACAAGTGTCAAGCGCCGCATGATTAGCCGTCTTTGGAATCAATGATGCCGCCCTCGGAAATCGCATAAATCGCCTCAGCCTCTGGAACCGACCTGAATGGAATAACCGGGTGAGCTGACATTTTACAGCAACACGATTCAAGCGCATATGAATCCTACGCACGGGCTGTCCCAAATCTTGCAAATACGACTCTCGCCGCGGCCCTTACGAAGGTAGAGTCTTGTCGTGCTCGCATGCGCCAAGACGTGTCCGCCTATGGGCTTCTTGGGGTCTTGCACGAACGTCAACGAAGCGCCTATTTGGATTGAGAAGAGCGCATAACGCGATGGACTGATCCACCTCAATAGGAAAACGATTTTAGAAAGAATCGCACCTGGATCTGCAGTCATCTGGTTTGTAATGAACACGGCCACATTGAATTCCTCGGCAAGCTTGGTCAATCTGGCGAGCATCTGTCCGAGTTTCTGCTGTCGTTCCGCAAGCTCGCCGCGACCGGAATAGTCTACACGGAAGAGAGCCATGATGGAGTCGACAATAATTAAGCGGTATCCACCCTCAACCATTCTGGCGCCAACCTCAGTGATGAGGTCCTTTCGAGGATATTGAGAGCGTTGTGGAGTGAATACCGTGAGTGAATACGAGGAGATTCAAACGCACCATCTGTTGCTCGCAGTTATACGCGCGCGCAATGGCAATATTGTCCAGGACCGCTTCAGGGTCCAGTTCGAATCGCGTGGCGATGGACACGATGCGGTCGTCGCGAAAGGTTCCTTCAGTGTCAATGAAAATTACACGTCCGGCAGCACCACCACGGTCCACAGGGAGTTGAGCTACAACGCAAAGCGTATGAGAAAGCTGCGTCTTGCCCGTTCTGAATTCACTGTTTTCGATGTAAAATAGACTATAAATGATTCAATTGAATCCGAAACGATGGATACCCGAACGCCTCTGTGATGCTTGAGCTCTCAATGCCACCATTCAGAATCTTGTCTAACTCCTTGGAGCCCGTGGTCAAACGAAAGACCTGGCGCCTTTTCATGCTGAGCTCGGTGCCAGTCTGGAAGCCATTTGGAACGAGCTTCGAGGCAGCTTCCTTAATTTTTTCAACTTTGGCGTCAGACATGCCCTTGATCTTGCAAAGGGTTCTGACTGTGGTCATTTGTACATTCTGTAATTTGGGGATAAGAATATTCTGTTCGCGGTGTCCGAAACCACACCAAACAACCAGGAAAGCGGATGCACCTTGATCGTGTTGATTCCGGCCTGTTTCAGTTTCTGAATATCCGACACATTGATTCCGCAGGTTGAAAGCGCGTCGATGGAAAGAATGTCGTCCTGTTTTTTGGTTTTGGGTTCTGGTTTTTTGGTCGTCATGCATACAAGCCAACCTCCTCGTTCTCCTCGACTAGCTGCTGCTCGTCTTCTTCGATACTGTGCACGCGCTGGTCGCTCATTTAGGTCGCTGGTGGGGGCGGAGGGGTTGTCTGGTTTCGGACAAGTTGTTTTTTTATCGCTGACAACACGCAATCCACAAATATCCAAAGTTCGGACACAGCAGAAAAAGTCAAGGGAACTAGTGTAATCGCTTTCGGTTAATCTGCATAAAATACATAAACGTTCTAATGCAGTCCAACCTCCTTCTCCCTTTTTACTTGATGGCAAGATTGCAGAGTCGCGCAGCGAGCGCCGATACCTGAACCACACTCATCACGCCTTCAATCATGCGCATATGCGTGGTTCCAATCTCCTGCAATAAAAGGAAACAATCAAAAATTTGATGGACTACAGAGGAACTAACTCACCCTGATAAACTCCAGTTTCAGGTATTCCGGCATCGCGTGGAATTTAACGACGCGAAACAGGGTGCCAACAATGTCCACGCCGCTGTATCCCTCCACCCAAAACTTTTCCAGTCTCGCCACGGCCGCGTCCACATCGCCTTTCATGCACGCGCTAATGACGGCGCCCAAGATCTCGGGACTGGGTTGGTCGCATACTTTAAAAACGTTTTCATACGAGATGAAACCGAATCCGGAATGTGTTGCTTGGAGATTGTTGATGGCTTGACGCATGTCCCCCTCGGCAGAGAAGATGATGGCTTCCAGGCCTTCAGGAACATATTCCACCTGTGGAGGATTTTCAATGGGCATTGCGACGGAGAATCAAAGGTCCGACTCACATTTTCGGCCTTGCAAATCTCAATCAGTCTTTTGAGGACTTGCGCGTCACTCAATCGAGAATATCGCAGTATGGCGCAACGCGACTGAATAGGTTCTATGATTTTGGACGACATGTTGCAAGCGAGTGCGAATCTTGTTGTAGAGGAATAGATTTCCTGGAGCAAACATTCCATAAGCAGCTGAATGGAAAGAAAATAAACGGAGGTGCATACCATAGTTCTGCGAAGTGCTTGCTGAGCTCCGGGTGTCATGGAATCGGCTTCATCGAGAATCACAATCTTGTGCCGCCCCTCAGGCAACGTGACTTTCTTTTGAGCAAACATCTTGATGCGATTTCTAACAACGTCAATACCGCTGTATGGAGAAATGCATGAATGAATGGTGGGAAGGAAGCGAAGCCAAGCAAACGAACCGGTCGTCGGACGCATTCAACTCGAGCACGGCTTCTTTCGCTTGGCTTCCCAAAAGTTCATGCGCGAGACACAGAATGGAGGTGGTCTTTCCGATTCCCGGGGTCCTGTTTCAAGGTTTAGCGAGGTCCTAGACTGCATACAAAGTTGAAAGGCAAACCCGCTGATGATAATGTTGGGCATGTTTCCGTCGCGCGCAATCACTTGCAGCCGGGATACAGTGTCTTCGTTGCCAACAATATCGCGGAGAAGGTTCGGGCGGTACTGCTCAACCCTGGATTGGGGTCAGAGTTCACTTTTCTCATGCTTACACCAACTTCAGTTACCAAGGAAGCGTGTATGATTCCTGGTTGCCCTTGTACATTTTGTCTCCGTCCATGGAGGCGTTCGCACGTGTCGCCGTGCTGGACGACGACGAGCCACCTGTTGCGAGCATCTTTTTCACAATGCACCACGAGACAAAGCTCACTATAGACTACGATCGAAACAAAATGAGCTTATTCACAATTTCATTTTCTATTCTACAGTGCTTAAACGATACCATCTTCGCAATGTCCATCTGGAGGAAAATTGTACTTCAAATCCCCCCCAATCCCCGCAGTAAAAGGCACTATGATTGATTCGATCTTTTGAGATCGGGCTGTGTCACGCGATTCTGCGACCACTTCCAAACAGCGCGGCTACTTCGAGCTCTATTTCACAACGAGAGAACCAACATCCTCCAATGTCATGGCGCCATTCTTCTCTCCAGTGTGATGGTTCCAATCCTTTTGATCTTTCGAACAGGCGCTAGTCCCCTTCAAGTATCTCAACGCAAATTTGCTGCCTTCCAATCAGGATATCAAGGATTGGTAAAGAGTATGCTGAAATATTTACAGCTGCAGAAATACCTTGCCTTTTAGCAATGGCTAGGTACAGAGTGATCCAACCCCCAATTTCTCCTGCGGTTCATTCGCGTCTCAGTGCGAAGGACCATAAATTGTGACCAGCCAGCAAACACGCGCACCTTCCACCTTCCTGACGGACGCAACATCACCGCATGCGTAAGCTTTCGCGCCAAACCGGGCATGATAAGCTGGTCAGTCGTATTCTTGAGGGAAATGGGGTAATGGTGGTTGGGTTAAGCGATATTTTCGGCAAGGCGACAAGGACATGATGAATCTTTTGATTTGGTGCAGGCAATTCTTCGGGTTTGAAAGAGGGCGTACACGTTCTCCATGGCGACAAGGATAGTTCGATTGCACGTCCTGAGTCGTCCAAACCTTTTGATGGTGGACCGTATGCGCAGAGATGGGCGACCCAACTAGCGAGGAAATTGTTCACGATAATTTGAGAATAAAGACTCGCTTTCATTGCATCAATGAAGCGGAATGAAAATCACCGCAGACGCGTCCATCTCTTATTGCTGTTGAGGCGAAAGTAGTTGAAGGGTCACCTGAAACCTCAGAAGGGCTATTGACAGAACCATCGTATGCATGGGACGCGGAGACAATGCATCCTGCGCGAGATTGACGAGATGCGCGAACACGTGTTCTTTCTTTTGATCTCAGCGACCTCGACCTTGATTTCGGTAGATTCGTCCTGAGTGTGGCCCATCATTTTCTTGTCTCAATATCAATACGTCAACCACGAAATGCGGGTGAAAGTCGAGCCGCTGTTGGCCGAGACCTTCGCCGGGTTCGGCAGCGTAGTTGCAGTTCCGTCGAGCGCCAATTCAGGCGCCACAGCAAACCAAGCCACGGCAACAAAGTACGCAAACGTGTCACTTCTTGGCGAAACGTATCCCCGCGCTTCGCCTGCATCAAAGTCTGCTTCCTCTGATCACATCCATCCGCAAATGTCCCTCTTCGTCTGCAATCCGCGTCAATTGGTCTCCATTCTACCGGCAAATTCAAACTCAAAGGCGTTCCAACTTCACATTTTGGAAAGACACCCATATACTTCGCAGACATTCCTTCCGCTCGGTCTCTCCCCAAACGACCAAGAGGCAGCCTACGTCGTCATTGTCGCGCCTGCCCTAAAAACGAACCCCGACATACCAGACGTTCAACGCGTGCGCGCGTTCCTGGCGCGTGGGAATCAGGGTGTAACGTATGGGGTCGGGGTCTGGCATTCTCCAATGGTAGTGATTGGGTCGAAGCCAATTACGTTTGCCGTCTTGCAGTGGGTGAATGGAGTCGCAAAAGATGAATGCACCGAGTGCGAAATGATTGATGGAGAAATGCACGGACCGCTTGACAAGGAAGGTGTCTTGATTGAGTTTGACGTACGCGATCGGGTATTTGCCAAACTGTGATACGGCTACCGTAGCTAGAATGTATTGCTGTCCGTGTACTCCCATTGGACAGGCCATTTATTTCTTTCCATTACCTTTTTGTTTTGTTTTGTTCTGTCTCTTTCTTTTTTTCCTTCGCAACGCGCTGCAGATGGCACCAACAGTTGTGGACAAGAAGCGGAAACGGAGGCCGGTTCCGGTCCTCGCCGCAAGCGACACTGAATCAGACGATCACTTTGACGACGACGAAGAAGACGCTGGAAACACTGTCTTTGTGAACCCCATCGATTCTCTTCTCACAGCAGACGACAGCGTTCTCGCAAAGCCCGACAGATTCCTCATCAAAGACCCGCAAATCTCTTCGAAAGTCCTCTCCGCCACAAAATGGTTCTTTGATCTTGGTATGCCTCCCTCCTGTCGCAGCCGCGAAGTACAACTGAAAGCATCAATGAATAAACAGGCAAACACGCGGAACCCTTCGAAATGAGCCCTCTAAACGAGCTGCTGATTGATGGCTTCGATCTGGATCAGGTCTGGGAGCAGATGCAGTTGCGCAACAAGGCCATGCTCAAGTATCTCAACTCAACGGCGGCTGACGTTATTGCGCGTGGGGACTTGGAGGATGAAGGTGACTTTGGCGAGGAGGAGGGCGACATGGATGCGTTTGACGATGGCGATGATGAAGACGAAGATTTCGATAAAGGAATGGAGGATGGTGAAGAACTGATGCAAGAAGAAGAGGAAGAAGAAGAAGAGGATATGGAAGACGATGTCGAAATTAACGGGGCCTTTGATACGGGGGATTTGGAGGATGGAGAAGCAGTGAGGGATGAGGACGTGGAAGATGAGCTCCTTCCATCTGATGACGAGGTACAAGATTTCGATGGCGAGGATGAGAAATGGGCGCCAGAGGACCGACGCAGTTTTGGCAGCGGACGAACGACAGAACTTGATGACGAGTTTTTTTCCCTTCACGAGATGGAAAAATTTGCAGAGCGAGGTGAGGCGAGGGATATGCGGTTGGGTCAAGGGGATGACGAGGAAGGAGACGAATGGAATCTTGGAACTGGTAAGTGTTTTTTGCGATTGATGACACAGCATCAATACTTATAATGATGTTGGTTTTCAGGACTTTTTTCGATGGACCCAGATGAGATGGGAGGGAGTGAAGATGAAGATGAAATGAACGCGAATGGTATGTAGGATGCGTGACCACGTGTTATACTCACTCGATTGTCGCCACAGACATTAAATACGACGACTACTTCGCCCCCCCAAAACAAAGAGCCGGCATCTCATCAAAAGGCCGCAAAACGCTTTCCTTCAGCGATACTGTTGATGAACGAGAGTTCTCCAAAGACAAGCCCGCTTCCGCGGTCTCATCGTTTGGCCCGTTCCAAAATGGGGGTGAAGATGACGACGAAGTCACTGGACAACCGCGTAAAAGTTTAAACCTGTTTGACCTCGGCAACGATGACGACGCATACATCGCGGATACCCCCCTCTCCAAGTTTGAGATGGAGCAGCGGCAACTAGCGGACCAAATTTCATCTCTCGAAAACGAAGCTGTCGCCGAAAAATCATGGACACTCAAGGGAGAGGTCTCTGGCAAGGCGCGGCCAGCCAATTCGCTCCTGGAGGAGGACCTCGAAATCGAGCACGCATCGCGACCCACGCCTGTTGTGACGGAGGAAACGACCAAGACGTTGGAGGACCTGATCAAGGGGCGCATCGCGGAGGAGCTCTATGATGACGTTGTGCGGAAAGCGGAGCCTAAGGAGAAGAAGTTTGACCCGAACCGACGCAACCTGATTGACGAAGAAAAGTCGAGCAAGTCGCTCACGGACCTGTATGAGGCGGACTATCGTAAAAAGACGGGGGAGAAAGTCAAGACTGAGAAGGATGAAGCGGTCGAAAAGTCGCATCGCGAGATTGATGGGCTGTTTAAGGATCTATGCATGAACTTGGATGCCTTGTCCAACTGGCATTATACAGCACGGGCCCCCGTTGCAGAATTAGAGGTTGTCGCGGCACCATCGGTTCCTGCTCTTACGATCGAAGAAGTCATTCCCTCTATTGTGTCGGACGCTACCCTCGCAGCGCCCAAAGAGGTCTACGCGGGCAAGGTCGGCAAGAGCGAAAACGAGATGGAAAAGGAGGATAAAACAAAGGCACGCAAAAAGCAGAAGCGGGTCTTCAAGAAGCAAAAGCTGGAGCGCGAGCGCGAGCAAAAGGCTGCTGGTAGTTCGTCTTCTGGAAATGTCGTGGAGAGCACCAAGAAGGGTAAGGAACGCGCGATGGAGACTTTGATGAAGCAAAAGAATGTGACGATTGTAGCCGACTCCAAAAGTGGGAAGGGCAGTGCAGCAGAGGTTTCCTCCTTGAAAGGAAAGGGAGGTAAGAGGGGCAAGGCAGTCAAAGCGAACGTCTTGGAGCGAGGGGGGACCATTGGCAAGGCTGCCAACAAAGCAAAGCCCACTGTCCAAAGCCTAATGCTGTAGACTGCAATAAAATTATCACGAAACCAAGGCCAAACAATTCGATCAATAACAATTGAGATCTCCACCACCGTGCCCCCTCGCTTATCATCAATCAGGCATTGTGCTGTAGAGAAACGAGGATCTTGAAGACAACTCGCACTCAAACGACGTCGAAGTCTGTGACGACCTCGACGTCGATGACATCCGTGAAAGTTCAACCTTTAATTGAGGCAGCCGGCAGTCGCACTCTTGCACTTCCCGTAATTGATCTCGCGCCTTACCTTGCGAACCCGGGCTCCGCAGCGGCGCTTGATCAGTGTCGCTTCGCGGCCGAAGCCCTCGAGACCCCCTCGGCCCTGTCCACGCGCGACCCACACGCGTAAACGAGGAGAACCATGCCGCGTTCCTCAATCTCATCGACGACTATTTGCGCAGCCAACGGAGGTCAAGATGAGGGACACCCGGCCTGAGATTGGGTAGAATCGCCTTCTTTGGACGAAGATCGTGGATTTTATGGACCGCACAAGTACCAGGTCTGCACTACCCCAGAGAGTGCACCGAATTGCCTCGCTGCGGCAGAGATGACGACTGTCTCGAGGCGATCGCAAAGGTGTGGGCGTTGGGCTGCCGCGTCCCCTGTAAAGCCTAAAAACCACATCCAAACACAGCTGGCTGACGAGGACAAGCCATTGCCCTTGACCAAGGAAGACCCAAAGTGGCGTTTCTGCGCATGGGTCAGCTACCGCCAACCACCCAGTTTCCGGGCTTGAATGCGGAGCCGTCGTGCCTGAGGCGTTCCCTCAGTGGACGGAACAGATGGACAACTGTGGTAACCTTATGCTTACAGCTGTTTCGACCCTCTCAGAGATGATTGCCATTCGATTCCGACTTCCCAAGGATACTTTTGTCAAATTGACGACCTTTTGGCCCGCACCTTTTGGCGCCCACAGTGTCTGACTTGACAAAGTACGGCAAAGTTAGCACCGTTCTTGCTGGATTCCACACGTGAGTCTCGCTGGTTTGTCCCGGGCCCAGTCAGTGTCGCTTATACCGCAAGAAAAATTGAAGCGACTTGAACTTCCTCACCATCCACGGAAAGTCCGCTTCCCTGGTCTCCACATCTGGGACAGACAAGGCCAAAAGATGCTCGCCAGCGTACCCAATGGCTGTCTTCTGGTCCAAGCTGGACGTAAACTTGATCACCTCACAGGCGGTCGCATCGTTGCCGGATTCCACGACGTTGTGATTGTCGACAGCACCCTCGCGGTAATCAAGCGTCAAAAGGCGGCCAGACGCCCCTTGTGGCGTATCTCTTCCACGCTCTTCTTCTACATTGCATCAGACAACCTGCTGGATCCCGTGCCACACTTTGCCACGGACGAGAACGTGAAGCAGTACCCGCCCATTTTTTTGACGGGGCCCAAGTGCAAAAAGAGTTGGGCTTCTTGAATTTGTCGTCTTGATTTATGTTCTTTGTGGCTTCCCTCTTTTCCCGAATATAACCCTACCTGTTAACTTGATTAGGAATTCATTGTATGAAGCTATTATTTTTCAACTGATCGTCATGTGGTAATCTGAGTGACCGAAAATGGCAAAAGCAACTAAGTCGGAGTGACAGCCCATTTTCCAAGCCTGTCAGGAAACTTGGAGAACCTCATGCAAAAATAGTGTTCTAGTTTCTATTTGCGGCGGGAACCGTTACAAAGCAAAGTGCAACGAAAGAATGATTAAATATTCAAATGAACTCAATACGCTTGGTTGCCACCCAGCGATTAAATGAGTGATTAAAGGGGTATATTGGTTGTGCGAAAATCTGAGGGATAGGTGCCAGATAACGGCTCTTCCACCTCATTTCGCCATCTTCGAAAAAGATACGCACATGGCAGACAACAAGGCACTGGAGTTGGAGAAAGTTCACGAGTCTGAGCTCGACAACGCACCCGCTGAGGACTATGCAGCCAAAGCAATAGATGGGCGTCACCTGCATAGACGCTTGGTAAGGACCGCCCGATGCAGGCTTGAAAGGATGTATATCGTGTGAAACTGGACACTGCTCTCTCTGCAATCAACAGGAAGCTCGTCACTTGGCCATGATTGCCCTTGGTGGTAAGTGAGGAGCTTCGATTTGGAGGGTTCGGTGGGAACCACGATTCCTGAATTGGGCTTGATTACACAGGCACCATCGGAACCGGTCTCTTTGTCGGATCCGGCTCCACCATCAGCGTCGCTGGTCCCGCTGGAGTGCTAATTGCCTATTCCGTCGTTGGTGTCATGGTGTACGCGGTCGTTACTGCCTTGGGAGAAATGGCAACTCAAGTTCCGTGCTCTGGAGCCTTTGGTGAACTCTCTACCCGTTTCTTAGACCCAGCTTTGGGCTTCACTCTTGGCTGGAACTACTATTTCCAATGGTGAGATCGGGTTGGTTCATTTGACGACTCACCAATTTCGCATCCTCAGGTTGCTTACACTCCCAGCTGAACTTTCCGCGATTGGTCAGATTCCTGTCTTCTGGTTTCCGAATGTACAGCCTTGGGTCTTCACACTGATTGGTCTCATCCTCCTCCTTGGCCTTAACTTGTTGGGAGTCAAGGCATACGGAGAAGTGGAATACTGGCTTTCCTTGCTCAAGATTGTCAGTATTGTCATTTTTATTCTGATTTCGACCGCCATCGCGTGCGGTGCCAACCGCGAGTTGGGTACCATCGGGTTCCGAAACTGGAACGGGTCTCAGATTGCTGGTGCCCCCATCACCTCTGCTCTTGCTGTAATGTCTTGCTTTACCAACGCATTTTACTCATACGGTGGCTCTGAATTGATTGGTGTTACTGCTGGCGAGGCAAAGAACCCTAAAGTAACATCCATTCAAACCTTGTCACAACCATTGAAAACTTACCAAATCAATTTTTATCAAACGACAGGTCTCTGTCCCGAGGGCTATCAAGGGAACGTTCTGGCGTATAGCTTTGTTCTACTTGGCCTCTTTGTTTCTCGTCGGATTGATCATTCCTATGGATGACCCCCTCCTGGCCAACACTGACGTACGCACCTCTCCGTTCACTCGCGTGCTTGGCTACGCTGGTGTTTCCGGGGGACCTGATATCATGAACTTCATTATTCTCGTTTCCATTTTCTCGGCCGCCAACGGCGCTATTTATGCCTCCACACGCACACTCCAGTCTCTGGCTGCTAATAAGAATGCTCCTACTTTCCTCGTGTACACCACCAAAGCCGGTGTGCCTGTCGTATCGATTGCCATTACAACTTTCTTTGGAGCCCTCGCACTGATTGGCGCGTACGTTGGTAGCGGTGTCGTCTTCAACTTCCTTGTCAACATTCTTAGTGTCTCCACGCTCGTGTGTTGGTGCTGCATCATGGGCACGCACCTCAACTTCCGCTACGCGTGGAGGAAGCAGGGCCGGAAAGATGAGGAGCTTATCTTCCGCGCTCCCTTTTTTCCGTACTTTGACATTGTGGGTCTGCTGATTGGTGGAATTGTTTTGGGCTACTTCATCTACAACGCTGCGTCCCAGCCGTTCGACATCGTCGCTGACGCCCCTTACTACGCGGGCTTGCCACTTTTTGTGGTTCCATTCCTTGGCTATAAGGTATTCCAGTATATGAAGGACAAGAAGCTGAGCTTTGGTGTCGACGCGATGGCGATGGACTTTGACTCGAATGAGAATGGAGGTATCTATGAAAACGCGGAGGATGAGACTTTGGAGAAGATTGAAACCGACAACTCTGTCTGGTCTCGGATTGTGCGTGCGCTTGCCTGAGTTCCTTGTTTTTTGTGAATACAATTTAAAGACCATGTGATAAGGCGAGTGAATGCCCAAATCACCATCGCCGAACTGAACGGACTATGGGTGTTCCGCCTCAACGAACTACGGTGCCATAATGCCTTGGCACTTGTTGTGGTAAGCGAATTTGTCGAAATTATTGTTACATTTTTCTAGCGCGAGGGTAGGTACAGTGATCGACAATCCTTGATGCAGTGCTGGTATAGCGCCAATCCACAGTAACGTTAGCGCAAATGCGTGGCGCGAACAAAATCGTTATGACGAAGACGGCAATTTGGACGAGACCTTGCGCGACGACAACGGTAGGAAGCACGTTGAAGAGTTCGATTGCAAGGTTATTCAGGTTTTGACGACCTTGTCGAAATACAAGGTAAAATCAGCTTTACGTGATTGCAGTCCCCAAACCATTCGAAGTCAGGACCAAACCCAGGCAACATCATATGTTGGTATTCGCAAGCTCATAGTTTCATTCAGATTGATGTGCTCAGCAAGTCTTAAAGCATGCCATTACTCATACGGTGGGAAAGAGTATGGCGCGGCATAAAAATAACGATTCATCAAACATGTCTGTACCTAGTCGCACCGCGATCCTCATCCCAGCCTTTTCCCATTTCTCTATCGTATTTTGCTCTTGATCTAGCTGCACGGTCCACTTCCCAACCGTTTCTCCTCTTTCTGTCATTATGCTGGTGCAGGAGTCTGGGCATATCACGTGAGGTGGTTGCGCCGTATTCCATCTTGATGTATTCTATCTCTGGCATCATCGTCTTAGACCTAGCTGATTCTTGACTCTTTTTCCTCATATATACGAACGCGACCACGATGAAGGACAGGACGACAACACACAGACCTGCATACAATGTTATCTTGGCAACGTCGAAACCGCCACTTGTGGTTGACTTAGACTGGACATTATCATTGGTATCATTCGCGTTTGGGGTTGTGCTGCTTTTGACTTGGATGACCTCTTGCTCTTTGGGGACCGTGGAAGCACCGGAAATGATTGCCAATGCGTTTAAGAGCGAAACGGTTTCAAACTGGTCACGCGGATTTGTTCCATTCAACATCGTATACGCCGTGCCTTGTTGAGGAAGTCAGATCGTTGTCTCGTCTAGTAACACTAATAACCAGAAACCAGGGGCTCACCTACAGGCAGGTCACGGATGCAGTACCAATCCGCATTACACAGTTTGAAGTTATTGATTGCAGTTGCGCGCAAGATAGAAGCGATTTGGCCCTTGACAACCTCATCGGGGGTTTGCACAAACAATATGGCCAGGCCTTTGTAGACGTTCCACATGAAACCGGCAGGACTCTTGCAAATGGCACCAGAATTATTGCAATGGGTCTCGACAAGTATTCCGTTGGGTGCAAAATATGACGCGAGGCGGTTGAAATGATGATGCGCTTCTGTCAAGTAAAATTGTTCCTTGGTCACTTTGTAAAGAGTTGCAAGACCGGCAATCAGCTCTCCAGTATGATACGAGTACATATCGCCACTGCGGTCGCAGGTTCGTGCATCGAGACCATCATAAACTGTGTAATCAGTATCTATCAACCTCATATTCTTCATCCACATGTACACAGAGTCCACAATATTCTTGTATGCATTGTTGCCAGTCAATGCATAAAGTCGCGCTCCCATGTCGACGTGCTGTGCGTTGGTGATTGACGATTTGTACCAACGTTCGTTCTCGCGCTTGGTGTATCGGTCTCGCGACCAATAAATTCCCCCACCGCACTGATTGTCCCAGTTGTTGTACATTTGGTAGTAGGTGTTGTTCGCGACGGCGACGTACTTGGGATTCTCATTGCCGTGGAAATTCTTGGGGGCGATGATGCCGTCTGTTGTGGCCTCTGCCGCGCTGATCATGGAAATTCCCCACCAACCTGCACAAATATACGTTTAACTGTAATGCAAGTGTTTCACATAAGAAAGAACGCCCACCAATGTCATCGTTCCAGCGCCCTGATAAAGAGAGCACAGGGTTATTACCGTCCAAGAAGTCCGCATATCCACCGACTACGATCTGCATTTGACCATCCACCCATTCATTGTATGAGTCATCTCCACTGTAGTCGTAATACGTGTAGAATAGCTAGCCGTTGATAACCGTCGTTATCGTCGCATTGCAATGCATCACATGAGCCGCTTACATCATAGAAGATTCCTGATTCATGCCAATGGCAAATTCTTTCGTTCCTGCTTGTATGAGAACTGATGAGTGGATGGTGGATAGACAGAAAGTGTAACTGCCAAGATTGCTACACAGGCTAACGAACCATGCACCATTGGATGGCGTATCTTCAAGATAAAACTGCTTTAGTGCCGGAAGGGCTGCTTTCGCTGCGGCGAGAATATCTCCTGGATTTGGTTGATAACTGCAGGTAAGCCTTGTTCCCACAATGGCACTGAAACCTTATTTGGCGAACCTTTGTTCGACACATCTAGAATCATGGTTAACGCAAGCTTGATAAAACTGTCTGCAATAGCAAGCCACACCTTTATATTGATTGTGTCTTTCAAGAAAAATTCAATTTGAATAGGAGAGTTCAACTCCTTTTCTTATCCTCTCAAACGAAGTAATTATTTGCAAAGCGGCTCTACCTCGGTGCGACCCGCAGTCTTGCGTGCGGCCACACCACAAATACAACCTATGACTCTTTCGGTGACAGTTCCGAAACTTAAGCTGCACGCCGTTGAGCTGGAAGTCAAGTAGTTGTAGAGAGCTGAATTGGATTATTGAGTTTTTATATCAAGGTGCAGGATTAAATGAAAGTCCTCAAGGTGTGGTCATTTGCCAGGAACAGGAGCGATCCAAAAATGTTCTCGCCGTTCAACGTGCGCCCAATCGTTGCCACATCCCCTATTGGAAAGGGGTTTTGGATACAGTAATTGTCATGCAAGTTGGCGAAGGCTATCAACGGGCAGCTTCCCATAAATGTTATTCACTAATGACCAAAAATAGCATTAGAATGCAACAGGCATAAATTCGTGGTAAGGCTGCCCACGAACATTCCTGTGGTCTGCTCTTAGATGACCAATCAACAAGTGAATCCTAATTAACGTCTGTTTCTCCCGAATACCAGATAAGCCTATTTACTTCCGCGATTATTGTGAGGATATATTCCAGATATGGATGAGCAAGAAGGTGCATCTCCTTTCGCGCAAAATACAAAGCCGCCCGATCATGGCGTGCCAAATCGTCTCTGGTTTGTTTGAATTATGTCTGATATTCAAGCCTTTCACGCCTAATGTATAACACGTGAACGATTCTACTGGCTTCGCCTTGCAAGGATGAGCTATTTTCAAACTCTGTTTGGTGAGGTCTCGAGCTTGAATTATATTTCTTCAAAACTCAAAATCGTTCCTGAGCGTGTCCACGTCGCGCTCATTCGAAGTCATTTCCACCAAATCCATTACCTGAGTGTATGCACTCATAAGCTGCATTTACAACGGCGAACACCGCGTTTACCTTCACAAAGTTTTGCCCCAACGAATCCCTCAAAATCTTCCTCACTTTAAAAACGCTGGTTGCATAGTCTTGCGGTACGCTTCGTAGACTATTTCGCCTGTGTTTGGCGTGAAACGAGAGGTGCCGAGAGTCAGTTTCTCACATACACAATGCGAGAATAAAACATTCTACTGCGTCCACTGTGCCAAAGTAACGCCCAATCAATTCCACAATCGCTGCCACAATCAATCGCTTTCTCGTACTGGCTCCGGTTATAAACAGAGTGTAAAGTCTTAGCCAGCAGTTGGCGGTCACGCAGGTCTGTAGTTCCTGGGTTTCATTGGTGTAAGAAAGAGCAAGCCCTCTGCTGTGGTGTTAAGGTAGGCATGATGAATTCGCTACAAAGCTAATGAAGGCGCACGATCAAGGCATCCATGTTCTGGGATTCGAGCTTCACTTGAGAGCAATAATAACTGCATCTCCCATTCTTTCTCCACCTGGACTTGCTGTGCTTCGAACTGCTTGGCGGCCGAACGCAGCGTCACTCAACTACTCCCAGGGCTTTCCTGATCGTTAGAACCGCCGCAACAGCATTCGATTGACGGATGAAGGGTGTTTTATGGATCTGTCAACGGGTCTGACATTGCTGTTTTTTGCGAATTTTTTTTGTCCACCATCTCAAGGATTTTGTAGTCCACCACCAGCAGATGTGCCGGCCTCTGATTCAGAGAGTTATTGGTTATTCATTGCATTCCAAATCTCGCCCATGTTGGCCATCGTTTCCTCGTTTTCCACATTTGGGGCGCCTTCCATGCATAAATTCGAAAATTCCTTATGCAATTTTGCACGTGCGACTGGACTTAACCTTCAGGGTTTTTTTGCCTTTTCTCTTGTCACGAATCAATACGCGACAGCGGAGCCGACCGCTCCTTGTTGAAGAACAGATCCAGTCGACTCCGTTAATGGTCTCGCTGTTGCGAGTTTGCAGCATCATTCCCGCCTCACTGCGATAGGAACAAGCCGTTATACTGATTTATACATGTCTACTTTGAGAACAGCTATCTGGGACTCACAGGCAGCACACTCACAGTTATCTGATGAGGAACCTGCCGCGGGGGAAAAGGGTGATCCCAGGAGGGGGGAAGTCACGTGAGGGCAGAAGTGTCTTGGGATCGTGCAGCAGCGCTCGTCGCCCGGGTCCTTCTGCATTTCACGCCATTTGACGGCGAAGACGGAGAGCTGAACGTGCTCATGTTTTCAGTCACTCATTCGCCGTTGATGACAGTGGACGCATTGGCCGGTCCTTCACCGCGTCTCTCGGGTGAAGTATTACCAGCCTCGTCTTCATCCGCAGACTCGAAGTACGCAGAAGTCTATACTGTCTCTAATCGCACGCGCCATGGCCCAGAATCAATGTGGTCACGTTATCCACTTGGCGACGATCCTTACCGCTTTCCATCGCCTATTGCCCAGAACAATACTGCTACTCACCACTCAGACTCACATCCTGAAAGCACGATTCAAGTCAGCTCTCGCCACCTTAGCGCACTCATTGAATCTGTCCTCAACTCAAACCCATCCGCCTCCATTCCAGCGTCACTCATGGCACTCTATTCTCCTCCATCCCCCGATCCGCACTTGACGCTTAACTCTCCAGATTCAGTCACTCCGAGAACCATCACATCAACCCAACAAGATATGACCCTCTCCAAGGCCACTGCCACCCGAACCACGCGTATCCGCCGTACCTCCACTCTTATATTGCATGAATGCACCCACCCCGAATGCAGCCACACAGCTTCCCGTCGCAACAACCTCATCGCCCACATGAAGACCCACTCCAGAGATAGACCCAGAAACTTTATCTGCAAGTATCACGGCTGTGGACGCGCGTTTTTGAGGTCGGGTGATTTGCAGAGACATGGCGGGAGTCATGATGTGGATTCATGGAGCACATGTTTTGGATGTGGACGCACGTTTTCGAGGCTGGATTCATTGAAACGGCATCAGACAAATACCCAAAAGAGTGTCTGTGCTTTGGCTGGCAATACTTGAATAGACGGAAAGTGGAGAAGTTGCCCTGAATCAAGCTTCCGTTTTTAGCATATCTTTTTTTGTCCGTGTACTTATAAATGTATGTTGGTATGAGTGGAGTGTTTTCTTCAGCAATCCAATTCAGCTTGGAATGACATAAGATTTGTTGTTCGACGGCACAATGATGTGAAATGCGACTCAGGAGGGAGTTGAGTCCAACCCCCAACAAAGCTGAGGAAGTGTGTCATTGATATCATGGCTTCAAGAAAAGTTTTTTTTCGTGTTCACGGCCAATTCTTTGTGAATTACGCTGTCCAAATCTAGCAACGGTGTCCGTCACAACGGGAGTGCAAGCATAACCCAATTCCTCACATCCTGTGGCTAATTCTCCCTTTTGTCTTTTTCATATCGTTTCACAGCAGCTTCGATCTTTCAAGAGGGAATCATTCTCTTGATGGTGAACAATAGCAATGTCACACCGGTGTACTTTCCATCATGACATTGTAGATCACTAAGGTCTGCACACTACTTGGCCCTTCCATCACTAGAGCAACATGATCCCAGCATCAGATTCGGCCTGAGTCCCACAAGCTCCGACACTGCCTTGCACAGAAACCTGTCACAGGGAGCAGGCCAAAGTGTGGTCTACAAAACTGATTGAGGAAAACGATAAAACTTGAAACATTCCAGTGAAAGGCTGGTCCAAAAGCCTCAAATGTTGGGTGAATCCACTACTAAGCACTGACCCAATTCAGGGTATGAGCACTGTGTCCAGAAATCTTAAACATGAGACTGATTGATACAGACTCAAGGACAACAAGATGGAACTTCAAGATGGGTTTTTCCTCAATGTAAGATTTTGCATTTTTGAGAGAGTTCCGTTGTGTCAGAGTGAGATTTATCGGAAGCGTTTCGCCATAGGTTCATTCTTTCGATCTGAGGTAGAAAGGATGTACTAAACGAATGGAAATGTTGCAAAGTGAGAACTTGTGTGCTGTGAAAATGGCTTTCGTTCTGAGCCCTGTTGCATGGACCAAAGTCGTTGCGCATGCGTCCAAGTACCCGTCGCAGAGCGTCTTCGGAGTCATCTTGAGTGGAGGCGGCGAAGGAAGCGCCGGCGGCGTTGACGCTGTTCCTGTCACGCACTCTCTCGCGGCGTTGTCGTCCTTTCTCGACGCGGCGCTCGGCCTCGCGTCCGTCTTCGCACGTGAGAAGAAGCTGCGCATCTCCGCGCTCTACGTCGCAAACACCGCATTCGACGACGCCGGCGTGCATCCCCTCGTGGCCGCACTCGCGTCCAGCCTCAGTGTCGACTCGGTTCTCGTCGTGAGTTTCTGGCTCCCACATGACCGGCACTCGTTCTTAATTTGCATCTCAGATTGACAATCTGCGTCTGCTCGAGGGCCACGAGGGACTCGGCTTGGTGGTCAGTGCAACCGTCAGGCCCATCAAACTCGGCTTAACCAATCCACCAAATCCATCCCTTACAGTCTTATAAGAACGTGAATGGATCATGGAAGAAGGCACCCCAGCAGTAAGTCACTTCCATGTCGAGGCTTTGGGGAATTCGTTGATATCTCCGATTCACCATCACATTCCATTCTCGTCTGCTCAGAGCCACGCTCAAGGGGGACGTCTGGAACACGATTCAACAGATTCGAAAGATGCTTGAAGAAAACAAGCAAGCCATGCTCTATGACTTCGACAACCACCTCGACAACCCTGCTCTGGACTGGCTCTCCAACAAGGAGCTTGAAGCCGCACTGGGACACTGAACAGTCCAAATGTACTTCAAATAAAACGCGAATTTTATCAAGCTTTGTTCTGAATTCACTTACTCAAATTCTGTTTCATTCAAAGCAGCAAGACAACAAACTAATAACCAATGATGTAGGAGAAAAAAAAAAGAAGATAATGAAAAAAAAAATTAGTGACATCGCCGCGTGCTAGTCCATTCCTCCATTTCAGCTCTAACCTCTCCTACCGTACCTGAATTCCATATGCCACACATCAAAAAATGATGGAACCGAGAATAAAAGCAATGATGGCTAGCACTAAAGCCAAAGGTAATGGGAGGGCAGCACCGACTGGGGCAGGAGCCAACGTGGTTCCCGCACCAGCAACCGCACCACCACTCTTGTCGTCGTTAACTCGTCTTTGTCTCAATGCATTGAGTCTCTCAATCTCACTTTTGTAGCCCTCGCACGCCTGCGTGAGCCTTTTGATGGCATCCTTTGCGTCGCGCAGCTCCCTGTCCACCAATGCAGGACCAGCATTCGCAGCCGCAATCGTTCCGTTAGCTGCCGTTGCATACTCAGGGGAGCCTGCGGACGCCTTCACGGTGGAGCCTGGCACGGGAGGTTTCTCTCGCGCATCCAACGCCGCCATTGCGCCTTCGCCCCCCACAAAGTTGCATTTGAGTTTCTTTTCAATCACAGGATCCATGCCAGACTTCTTGAGCTCGTCCGCGCGTGTCCAAAGCTCTGCGAGCCGGGCCGCGAGCGCCTCCCCTTCTAGTGAGGCCACGTCGCTCGGTGCCGCGATGCTTTGCACGAGGAACTTGTCTTTGCACTTGTAGTCTAAAGGTGGGTCCTCTTTCATGGCTTGCAAGAGTACCTCTACCTCGCGGGACGCACTGTTGTGTCAGAAATAGGGGCGCTCAGGATCCTGCGACCGGGATTGACCCGCACCCTCTCGTAAACTAAAACAGATTCTCACCCGGCTAAAATGGTTCCTGCGTTGGGGCGCACGCAATATTGCTTCGGGGCCGTAGTTTTGATTTTAAAAGCGAGAATGGTCCCGTCTGTAGCCACATTCCGGAGGTTGATCGTCTGTCGCACCACTTGGTTGAATGGGCGGCGAAAGTCGAGGTTGCTGTCGGGTGTGACTTCCAATGTCATGGTCGTGGGGTTGGGTGTCGGTTTTTGTTCTGGTGCAAATCCAGCGCACACGAGTCGCTTCTGTGACAGAAAACAATGGGAAAAGTGTGGAATTTACAAAATGAAGCAAGTGGAAGAGTGCCGCGGTACATTAAACATGGAATATGTTTGATAAACTACAATTTATATTATAGTACATATACTTGCATAAATTACAATTCGGAAACGAGGCATCCCGTCCTTCTCGTAGTTCCGTACAGCAAGTCACTCATGTGGCAAGAAACACAGTGCCAGCGATCACAAGGTGTCAGGGGCCGAGAAATCATTCCCAAAGGTTGCCCTTACATCGGCTAGCGCTCACGGCATATCTCCGTCATAACGAGATGTGTGCGTTCCGAGTCTTTGACAGAAGAACGGGCACTTGAGCCACTGCGTCTTTTCCTTTGTGATGGCCAACGGCATAAGAAGTGAGATAAAGAGTTAGAATGAGCACATTTTCTCGTCGGAAGTTCCCGAAACACACCCGAAACACCGTGGTATTCAAGATGCCGTCGTCCGTACAAGCGTCGACCCCCAAAGCAAACGCAGTCACGCTTAAGGACGATGCATTCGGCACACCTACCCCTCCGCGCACGCCTTCACCGTCGCCCGCACCCATCGAGCAAGCTGCCCGCAGTCCGCCAAAGCAGCTAAAGCACAAGTTTTCGCTTGAATCCATCTCAAACACACCCGCTCAGATGAGCTTCGTTGAGTCCGAAATGCGCAGAGTAGCGCATAGAGGAGGGCGATACTCTTTGGCCGATGAGTTCGCCTCTCATACTGCGGCTGCGTCTGCGGAGCCCGTCAATTACGACTCTGTTGACACTAAGGCGGGAATTGAATCTGCCCAAGAGCATGTTCCTAAAAGTGCAGTGTTCGAGGCAGCAGTGCAACCTTCGTGCACATCGATGCTGGATCACTGCTCCACACAGTCATTCCGTAATGAAGTTACTACGACAGTCGACAGTATATCGGGTGCGTTGAGGGAGATGGGTCGTCTACTAATGCGTTTCGGTCACTTTCTTCATGTTGCTAATCAAAGACATGAACAGGAAGGGACTCTGACAAGGTTCGAGATGCTCCTGAATACATCTATGCGCCAAGACCTATCTTCTGCATGATTCCTCCTCTTCTTATTCGTCAGTCAGTCCCTGTGCCAGTCTACATTCCTTGTCCCCTTTTTATTTCAGACCTTGCCGCCGAAATTCCTGATGCCTTCGGGGAAAAGCCTGCAGTTACTCAAGAGGTCGTAGAGAGGGATATATCGCTAAATATTGTTCCAGTCACTCCAGTCTCCGTGACCTTGATGCCCGAGATTTACTGGCCCACACCCGTCTTCTTCCCAATTCCCTCAAAATCTGTCGCGAAACCTCAAACTGTGCTTGTGTACTTGCCATATCCTGTTTTCGTATCTACCATATTTGACCATTCGAATGAGCTTGAAACGGCTTCATTGATTGAGCAAAGTCCGTTGGAATCAAGCACACCAATCACGAAAGTAGCCTTGCTGCCACTGCAAAATCCCTTTGATGACGAGGAAACTACTGACGAGGAAACTGCTGATTTTCAAGTCGCTGATCATGTTGACGAAGTGGATCTCGCTTCTTCCAGTGCAGCTCCATCAAAGGAACACATTTCAGCATTTCCAGTCGATGCAGATGACAATGTGGTTACAAGTGTGCTGTCTGGGAGTTTGGAGGGAGTCGATATTTCTGTTCCCCCACAAGGAACAACTGTAGTAGTTGACAACAAAATTGCCTGTTTGGATGAAACAAAATTGGACGAATCTAAAATCCAGCCACTGGGGAGCCATACCACAGAATTTGATAACGATCGTATGATTCTCATCAGGTAGATAGCCTTTAGACCTCCTTTATTGCCCAGAACTCAACCCTTTTGCACAACGCAACAGCAATGCAATGGATTTCGCTGATTCACTGATGCAGCTTGTGGTTCGAAATGAAAAGGCGAGGGCAGAATGTATGAAATTGGAGGCTCAGAATGAAATGCTGAAGGAGTACATAACCGGTCTGATGCAGAAAGGTGTCGGTGCCGCCCGATGAGCAATCTGGAGGTGTGGTAATAAAGCAAGGTCCTGAATTACTTTTTTGTTTTGTTCCAGAGCACAGAACTGCAAGCACTTGCAAGCCGATCATCCGGAGGTAAGGTCTGCCACGCGTCAGCTACATCCTTGTTTGAACAACCCCAGCTGGTGCCTCCAAGTGCAGAAAGCGAAGTAGTTCGAAGCAGGCATCCAAGGCCATTGCAGCCGTCCACTACACGCTGTAAAGCGCTGATCCCGCAGCGGCAGGCCACGTAATGCTTTGAGGATGTTACGTCACGGTGGTCCCACACCCCATGGCGTTCCTCGACACTGTGCACCTGACCCCTGAGAAGGGGCTGCAAACAAATCATCGATCTTGCATGAACGATCCGTTTCGTTTATGCTGTCTTCGTCTCAGAGCAGACTTTTGAGGAGACACGTTCGCTTCCACTGGTGCTAATCCATGTTACCCATGTCAGACTACTACTCGCCAAACCTTTATTAGCAAGATCGAGACCTTCATCGAAGGGAGCAATTTATTGTCCCCCCCGATGTCGCGCCCCACTCACTTCCCTAACGGGAAAGCACACTACTGATTTTAAATTGTGACTGTCTCCACTGCGGCTCCTAATAAATATTCAATTTTGATGTGTGCGAAGTGGCTGTTCACAGTGTTGAACAATGGACCAATCAGATTGCGAGAAAAAAAAAAGAGAGAAAAAATGAAATTGACTGTTACGTCTTGCTTATTCTGCCAGTGGTGAGTTGTGCTAACTAATGTTTTAAAATATTAAGCAATACCAACGGCCTCTTCAATGGTATGTTGGTGGCGCAGCGGTCGGAGTTCGTATCACTGTTACTTCAAAACTAAAATATTAAGCAATACCAACAGCCTCATCAATGACATGTTGATAATTTTTGTTTTAGGATAAAGTTTAATGCTGCTTTCAAATAAACTTGAATAAAATTTCAGTTGCTGAAAGAGAAGAAAACTTGTTTAAACATCATCATCAGAATCAGAATTGAACTCCGCAAGCAAATCTTCATCATCCAGCTCAATGAATGTAATAGTGTCATGATTTTGTGGTGGTAATCAACTGGCATTTCACTCCAATATAAAGGCAACAGGTAATAAGTAACAGGCAAGGATTTCGCATAGCCTGAGTCAAACCAGATCTTGATTCGCTTCACTTTAGAGCATATTGCTGTAAATGTTACTGGGCACTCTGAAACTCATTGACAAAGAGATAGAAATTTCTGAACATATAATACGACGTCTGCGTTAAGGCCTGGCCATGTTGTTTGTGGAAACCCCAGATGAGGTTGTCAAGGGCCAAATCGCTTCTATCTTGCGCGCAACTTCATCGTAAATATAGTTCAAGAATTCCTGAGTTTGCTGCTTTTTGGGAAAGTTGTTTTTACGAAACACTGAATGCAGTTGAATAACTTTTCCAGCCAGGCGAAGCAACAGAAATTAGTTCCGAGTTTCTTGTCCACCGACTTGGCAAAGCATCTTGCGGATTTGGACAGTGAGCTTCACACTTCATTTCTTCAACTTCGATATTCAGCTCGCTGACTTGAAATGTCAGTCTCAAAGGTTTCATCCAGCTCCAGCGCCATACTTTCGTAGAAAACCTTCTGTATCTGTCGAAAGAAATTTGTGAGGCACTTCATTTTCCATGTCCCCTGTAGATGGAGATCTTGTTGGAGTAGGAAGATCGTTGGCTCCTTGATATAGTTTCCCGTGAGAGAAGAGGGCGGGGCGCGACATCGGGGAGGGGCGGCGCTGTTCTGAGAGAGCTCTGACAACTTTGCTAATCTACCATTTCCTTCTACACCTGGGCCAGAAGGCTGGCTCAAATAGGTAAGTGACTGGTGAAAAATCAAGTGGTGAGGAACTTTTGTGTCTTGGATCAGTGGGGTGCAACATTTTCCGATTTATTACTTGGGAAAAAATTGGAGAAGAAGTCAGTTCTCTCCTTCATCGAAAATGGGAGTAAGTATATTCTTGAGAAGGTCGTTTAGAATATATGCAGTCAGTCTATCAAGCATTGTTAGAGACAATGAGGCTTTGAAGTTGCTGGCTCACCCCCAAATTTCCTGCTTATTTGGGCCCTCCCAAGACGGAATTTGGAAGCCTGCCCCATCACGGAATTCCTTCATTTTTTGGTTCCGTGGGTTCATTAATTCTCTCACCTGGAAATGATGTTAAATTCTAGGGCTCAGTGGGGCATTGTGCAAGGAACTAACGGGCACTACGAAGTATGTCTCCACTTCATCATGATTTAAAGTCATATTGAGCTCATCCGGTGACTTCACTCGAATGGCATGCACTTGTGATTCAGGCACATCGTGCAAGAACAATGGTGGATCGCTTTGAGCAGACTCCAGGCCGGACAAGGGGAGAGAGCATGCGACCCCCAAAAACGGATAAACACGTGTGCGAAGACTCTTGTCCGGTAATTCCGGAAGCTGGCCGAGTATGAGAATGGAGTCGACGCCCACTTCCTCTTTTGTTTCCCGCAGCGCAGCAGCAACGAGCGAGGCATCATCAGAGTCAACAGCCCCTCCTGGGAAGGATACTTCTCCCGCATGCTTGCGTAGAGTCTTGGCTCTGACAGTGAACAAAACAGAGAGGGCATCGGCGGGACGCTCTGAAACGGGAGAGGGTGTGGCAACGAGAAGCGCAAGAACAGACTAAGGCGCACTCATTGGTGTCGATGCAGTGAGCGGTTTCTGGTTAGAGCTTGGGGAAGGAAGACTCAACTGCTAGGCGCGGCTCCTCAACGGCATATTTCCACTTCATTCGGCCCGCACCCGTTCTGTTACGTGTTTCGATGATTTGCGCCATGCGCTGTAGGCATCGTAACGTGGGGGAAAGAGACCGAATCGCTGCAGGCATCTCAACCTGTCATAAATCTGTGCGTGCGAACACCCCACATCTTCAATCCACCAACGCGCGTCACAAGCTTCGTACTGATTGAAAAGAAGTAAAAGACATTCCGAAGGCATTTATTCCTTGCCTCTGGACACGCATGAGCAATTACTAACTCACTCTCCCCATCGTCCAACAAGAAGAGAAGTGGCTGAATACAATAATACTATTTTGTTCAACCAGTCCCTTACTCCTTGAGGATCTTGGATCCGCGCTTGAAACCGGTACGTCTGGCGGCAATCAGACCGGACTTTTGACCAGGGGGGGCGGATCTGGAGACGGTCGAAGCGTGACCAATGTGCTGGTGGTTACCTCCTCCGTGGGGGTGGTCAACAGGGTTCATGGCAACACCACGAGTCTTGGGCCAGCAGTTGCGCTTGACTCTGTACTTGTGGTGAGCGGTACCGGCCTTGAGCATAGGCTTGTCAATACGACCACCTCCTGCAACAATTCCGATCGCGGCACGGCAGGTCGAGGCAATGACCTTCTTGCTTCCAGAGGGGAGCTTAATACGGGTGGTGCCCTCATCAGTGTTGTGGCCGATGATGGTAGCGTAGTTTCCAGACACACGGGCGAGGGATCCACGGTCTCCGATGCGGGACTCGACATTGCAGATGATAGTACCTTCGGGCATCTGCCCGACGGGCAGAATGTTTCCGACGTTCAGAGAAGCCTTCTTTCCAGCATAAACGAACTGTCCAGTGAACAGACCCTCGGTGGCAATGAAGGTCTCCTCACGGTGCTTGTACTTGTATGGGTCGCGGAATACGACCTTGGCCAGGGGAGCACCTCTTCCTGGGTCGTGGACAATGTCCTTGACGATTCCGCGGATGAATCCGTGACGCTCAGCGTAGTCGAGAGCCCGGAACTTGGCAGCTCCGACTCTGAGTCTGGTGTGGGCCTTGAAGATACCGCCGGCACCCTTTCTCTGTGCACGAATAACACGACCCATTCTGTTGTATGATTCGTTTAGCTATCTGACCACTATGCCAAAGAGTAACGGGGAGAAGTTTTCAAGCATGACCATGGTGCAAATCCAAGTACCAAGCCCGTTAGAGGCTATCTCCGCGCCTGTCAAATGCCCACGTATCCAGCATGCCAAGAATCATCCATAGTGCGCGAAGTAACCGAACGGTCGCAAGGGCACATTGATTTTTTAGCAACCCCCATGCCTGTCGATCCATTCGTCATTCTCCATCCAAGTCATAGTCACGATCCATCAATCGAATCAGTATCGTCTGGAATCTACGTGATGGTATTCCAGCGCTCCGATGATGAATGGTTCGATGCGGATGGGTGGCGGGCGATGACAAGGGAAGGAGATGCCGTTCTCACGTAGTTGATCACGAGAGTGAAAAAACGAGCAACTAGGAATCTCCGCCAAAAACATCGCCATTGGGATTGTCAGGGCACCCACTATTGAGAAGCTCTGCTCCTTGATTGAATACGTATAGTTGGTGCATGTGACATTCAAGCATCAGTGAGACAGCCATAGACACTGTTGCAAATTTGTTTGTTGTCTCCATGGTTGAACATGCGGCAAAATTCCTCGTGTACTCGTTTTCATGTATGAAGCAGCGGGTGATGCCCTCTTTTTATTTCTTTGGTGTTTGCTGACTGTTCTCGCAACGGATGGAGGGGATGACGCTGATAAAAGGTGAGGAGGACACAGCGGAAAGGGGAAAAATCGGAACGACGGCTTAAGTGGGATCGTTGTTCCCCTTCATCCTCCTTCATCCAGGTTTCCCGACCCGTGCCGCAGGCTTAACAAGGGATAGAGCTGGGAGGATCATGTGTACTGTACTGTGCAAGGCGGGGCCTTCAGGCGTTGAGTTCCCCTCCCACGTGATTATTTCCGAGTTCGAAAGCAACATGTCGTCGTTCAGCTGGCAGCAGTTTGTTGCCTCCCTTGGCGCCAGCACTGGCTTAGCACCGACGAATCCGGATGCATCGTCCTCGTCGTCCGCCGCTGCCGTGCGCAGTGAGGTAGGTGGCCGCCGTGCGTCGTCGCTGGCGTCGTCCGCGACTGGACTGACTGCGGGCGACGGGAGCGTCGACCCACTCGCCGTAGCAGACTATATTTCGTACTCGATGAATGCGGGCTTTGCAATGACTGCATCGAAAGTGTTCGGATACAACCTCGAGTTTGCAGTTCACACCAGGGGCTGCGTGCTCGTGACGGGCGCCTCCGGGTAACTGCCTCCTCCCCTCCAGTCAGTATCCTTGTATCCTTACTAAGGAGACTGCGAACACGAATACAGCCGTATTGGTGCGCACGCAGCACGCACGCTGGTCTCAATGGGGTTCACTGTCTTTGCCGGGGTCGAGTCCGCTGTGCACGGACGCAAGCTCGCGCAGAAGTGCGCGCGAGACGCGAGGGCGGAGCGCAACACGGGTGCTGGTTCCGTCATCCCGCTCGTGCTGGACGTCACGGACCCTGTCTCACTGCGCGCTGCCTACGAAACCGTCTGCGGCGTGGTTGGAGTCGCACTCGACTCTGTCGGCCCAGGCGGGAAGGTGGTTCGCACCCCCGAGGCTAAGGTGACCAAGGTGACAGCCACCTTTCCCGCCCCTATGTCCCCCCTGCCAAGCACAGGAAAGATGCTACGAGGCTCTAGCAGGCTTGCAGATACCCCGCTCACTTACAGTGACTCAGACGATGAGATTGAGAACATGCTTCCCAATGTGAAAGCCTCGTCGTCTGTCACTTCCAGCACCAATGATCTTGTTCCTGAAAATGTTGCGTCCGAGGACTTGTTTATTGGAATCATCAACTGCGAAGGAACCGAGTCTCCAGGAGCTCTTGAAGTCGTGCCGCTGCAGGAGATTATGAGGTGCTATGAGGTCAACACGGCAGGTGCGGTTGCCGTAACTCAGTGCTTTTTGCCTCTCTTGCGTGAAAGCAAAGGCCGAATCATCAATGTGTGCTCGTCAGTCGGTATTACCGCCGCTCCTATTAATGGCAGTTATGCAGCCAGTAAAATGGCCCTAATTGCCGTTTCGGAAAGTCTCAGAGTCGAGTTGTATCCATTTGGCATCAGGTTGGTCTTGTCTTGGTGCACAACTTGCACTAACCACGACTGCCTGAAGCGTATCTATCATCGAACCAGGCTCATTAGACGCGTCTTCCTGGTCGCCCAAAAAGAAGGAGACGGCACCTGCTCACTCCCTGCAATTGGGATCCTCGCCTATTCAACGCGAGGACGAAAGCGCGTCGCTCTCTGCAGCACCTGCGCCCATTTCACCAGTCAATCCTCAAGTGACAAGGTCGAGATCTCGCAGTCAGATGCGCATGTCCGCACCCCCCACAACTCTGACTTCGCTGAAAGAAGATGACGAAGACGAAGTTCCTTATGTCGCACCTGCCAAGAAGATCGTCAGTCGTCGCGGCAGTGGTTCTGTCGATGAAAATAACCGCGCAAGTTCACCGCAAGTGTATGGCATTTTGTCCCCTCCTACTTCCCCCATTATTGTCCCCAGCTCCATCCCATTGCCTGTCAAACCTCGACGCAGTATGAGTTCAATGAGTAGTCAGTCTGGCTCCACTGTCTCCGGTGGCAGAGCGGCCGCAGCTAAGGACAATGCGGGAGTCAGTATGGCGCCTCGCCCGCAGAGTGTGCAGCAAATGCGCACCCGTCGCGCTAGCACCACTGATCCCCGTCTCGATCGCGCCCGCCCGTCGACCAGCTTGGGCCAGAATTCTTCAGCGATAACAGTTAACAGTAGTGCAGTACAGCATCCGACTTGGGACGCCACGGATCGTGCTCAAGTGGCCCAAAAACTGTACGGACCCCTTATTGATGCAGTGCGCGACATGAGCGACGCAGCCGCGGATCGCGTCCGCGAAGAAGAGTACCAGGAACGTGCGAGCGCACGAGACCCGACCCGCCGTCGTAGTTTGATCAACAGCCTTACTGCCTCTCTCTCGCCGAGCGCCAATATGGAGAGCCCCAACTACGCTGCTCCAGCTGCGCGCCGCGCGCGCGGACAGAGCGTGGGACCATTGTTGACGCAAACGGGTACTGTACAGCGAATGGTGGATATGGGGGTTGTGGACGAAAGTGACGTTGTTAAGGCCCTCACGAGCAGCTGTCGTCATGTTTCTCGCGCCATTGTACATGGACTGACGAGTCCATTCCCCAAGACGCGTTATCGCGTGGGTTGGGATGCACGGGCGACGGCGGCGTTACGTTGGGCTTTGCCTGATCGTTTTTTGGACTGGGGGTTTGTTGCGTTAAGTGGGCGTTCTTCGTCGAGTGCTGGATCTGCGTCGACTAGTGGTGCTGCTCGCTGAATGTCTCGCTGAATGTGCCCTTTGACATATCTTCAAGTTATCCGTGCTGAATATTCATCCAGGTTTTTCTTAAATATCAAATACATCTGTCCCTCATTTTATAAAAAGACGCACGTGAGTCAGTGTACCCTTGACGAGAGCTAAAAAGTTTTTCTTATCTTGGAGGGCATATGTTAAGTGTTCACATAATGGATCTGCAAATGCTCTGCTGCCCCCAACTGTTTGACATGAATGGAAAGCAAGTATGCGACAGAAAGATGGATGAGGCGAAGAAACGCGCGCCAGCTAGCCCTCCCTACTCTTTCATACCAAAACACGTATCTTGGTAAGATTTTATGGAGGTGTTT
>MU614665.1:0-52568 GCA_025201725.1 Chytriomyces sp. MP71
AGTTTTCTGTTTCTTTTTTTTTCTAGTGTTCAGTGCATGTATCTTCCTGATGGGGCATTCAGGGTTCTTGTGCCAGTGGCAAGATATGTGTTGGCATGTCTGGGTTAATCAAACCTCAGCTTCTTCTTTTCCTCTACTAGCTCACCCTTTGGTGTTGCAGTGGTAGGGTGGGCAGTTGGAGAAGGATCAAGGTTGTGAACAGGCCAGGTAGTGATTGCATAAGGCACAGAGGCATGAGAACAATATGACTCAGTGCAGCTTCCACTTGTATTTCTTGTCCTGATACTACCCATCCAATGCTTCAAAATCAGGTAAGTACTGTACGAGGTATGAATCATGGGAAACTGCAGTTGGATCCTTATCAAAAGATGTTGGAAGGAACTGGAAAGCTCACTACATAATACTGGCCTCCAAGAGCATATGCAATGAATTGAGGCTTGGAGGTTCACATTTTTGATCTTCTGTTTGTTGGAGGAGGCAGTGAGTAAGGTCAGGAGTTGTGTCAAGCCAACAATTGAAAACTGGGTGGTGATCCTTCCAAGAGACGAGGACTTTGTATAAATTAACCAAATACATCTATCTTATTAAACAAATATTATGAATATTAATACTTTTATATTAGGCATTTCCTGTTGATTGTGCATTGATGTAAAATTTTGTTAATTGTGCAATGATTGAGTGGTTAGGCATCAAGAGGTGAGAATTTTCATTGTGGTAGTAGAGTCACAATTTTTCTGGGTGAAACATGTTATGGATGTCCCACAAATCAATCAGGAATGTCAAGTCAGCAAGAAGGGGCATTTCCAATGAGCCCAATGATTTTGTAAGGTCCCATGTATTGATCTGAGAGCTTGTCAGTGATTTGAAGTCTGGGACAAGATCCAACTTGAAATGGGGAACAGAGATGGTGGCAGTTGGAGATGGCAGCAGAACAATCTTTCGCATCCTGTATGCAGTCCTTGGTAACTTGGTAGGTAAACTTGAGGTCCTGTAAGTAAAGTGGAGAATAAACTGTAAAGCCAAAGTTAAAGATGGACTGTGGATGGTGGCCAGATTCAAGGAAGAATGGTGTGTGGCCAGTGGAAGAGTTAACAGTATTGTTGATGCAATTTGACCTTGGCAAGATGGAGATCCCAGTTATCTTGCTGGTAATTTGACGAAGTGGCAGAGTGCTTGGAGAATCCAGTAATTTTTCGGTTCAGTCTGGCCATCAGTCTGAGGATGGGCAGTAGTGGCAATGGTTAGTTGAACATTAAGCAAATGGCAGAGTTGTTTCCAGAAATGGGAGGTGAATTTTGAGTTATGGTTGGAGATGAAGTGGATGGGAATGCGGTGTTAAACAAAGATGTGGTGTTCAAAGAGATCTGCAATGTCACATGCAGTCAAAAGGTGTGGCAGGACAACCATGAGGGATCCATCTATGTGGGGTAGTTTTTGGTCTTGAATTCCATAGAACAGGTGTGCCAAGGATGAGGGGGCATGTTATGTGGCTTGAGTAGGCCATGCGGTAGACAGTGGGCAATCTTGAGGCACTGGCAGGCGTTGCAGGTCTGTATGAGGTGTTGTACATCAGCATGTAGCTTTGGCCAATGGAAGTAGCATGTGATATGCTCAGCAGTGCATTCCCTGGGATGGCTGGGCTGTAGGAGTGGGCTTTCCTAATGATGGTGGTGCACAAAGGTCCTGGAATGAACTGTCAGGTATGGGACTTATTGACATAGTACAGAAGCTGGTTGCAAAACTGGTAACAAGCTATCTGGCTGGTTAGGTCCTTGTGGGTGTTTGCAGGGTCATTTTTTTTTATAGGTGTCAGGGTTGGAGGGATCTACCAGATACTAGGTGATGTTGATGAATTTGGGGTCAGCAGTGCACATATCCTTGATGTCAGAGAGGAGATTGTCAGTGATCTTGAGTTCAGTAAAGTTTAGTGCAGAGATGGTCGGCAACTGTAGTTTTGAGTGGGTGGCTTGTGAATGGAGATCTACCTGAACTGAAGCTTTGGAAGCAAAATGACATCTGGAAAGAGCGTTGGTGACAGTAGTCCACTCCCCCAGTGTCCAGTGGGTGTGAAAATCATAGGACAGGAGGTCAGCAAGCCAGCAGTGGTGGACAGGACGGAGTTTGGGTTGCATGAGGATGTGGTGCAAGGACTGGTGGTCCATAAAAATGTAGACTTAGTCAGATCAGTAGATGTAGTTGTGGAAGTGCTTGAGGGTTTCAACTAGGGCAAGGATTTCCCCCATGTATGGATGGTACTTGTATTCCCCAGGCTTATATTTATGCGAGAAGTAGCAAGAGGCTGTTTAATGTGGTTGTGGTCAGGCTGGGTGAGGTAGCCAGCAATGGCTCGTTCTGACCAATCTGTGGAGATGTGGATGGGCTTGTGTGGGTCAAACATGGCCATATTTTCTGGTCTGGCCAAGGCAGATTTTACTGCAGTGAAGATTTTCTGGGTGGCTTTGTTCCAGTGTTGGTTGAAGGGGATAGTCTTGTGATCTTGGAGCAGATCTGAAAGAGGGGCACGAGGGCAACATGATGGTCTTAGTGAGGCCCAGGAAGGAGCAGAGTTCAGAATAAGTTGTTGGGTCTTCAAAATCGCGAATGGAAGCAGGACTGAGATTCCCTGAGAGACATATTATCCCAGCCATTCAACAGAGGTTTGGAGAAAGGCACATTTTGTGCAGGCAAATGCATGGTGTATTCATACTCATGTGGTGGAGTGTCTTATCAAAATGCAAGAGATGGTCTTGGAGGTTCTCTGAGAAGCAGAGGAGGTTGTTGATGTGGGTGGTGAGGAAATCATGAATGAATTCCTGAAATATTCCATTGATTGTGGTTTGGAATGTGGCAGGGGCATTGGAAGGCCAAAAGGCATTATGACCCATTCAAAATGTCCATACTTGGTGCGGAAAGCAGTCTTGTGGATGTTGTCAGGACAGATGCGAAGCTGGTGGTAACCAGTGGCAAGATCAAACTTGGAATAGATGCGTGTGTGGCACAGGCAGTTGAGGGACTCCAGAATGTTTGGCAGTGGTGCGTGATTCTTGGTGGTAAGCTTGTTGAGTGTGCAGTAGTCAAAGACGAAGCATAGCTGTTTGACAAAGAACACAAGAGTGCTGTAAGGAAAATAGAGTCATGGACTTGAGGAGGTAAGTTAGTTCCTCCTTTAGTACCTTGAGCTTGTCCTGATTCATCAGGAAGATGGGTCAGAAGGGCAGGCTCTGAGTCGCTTCAGGGAGTATTGATGCACATGTCAGTGATGTGTACTGGTGGTAGGCCTTTGAAAAGCTGGAAGACATCAGGATACTTGGTACAATGGCACAAACATTGGCTGGCAGCTTGGATTGTGCAATAGCATCAATGTCATTGATGGAAGCGGTGGTGGGCTGGAAGATAGGTAAGGCTTTGTCAGTAATTTTGAGAATGGGGCACCAACAAATGTGTAGGGTGTGGGCTTCTGGCGGAGCAAGTTGGCAAACTGGGTTGCCAAGAGGACTTCAGGGACAGGACAAGGCAGTGTGCAAGTCCAGCAGTGAGTTCCAATTGTTACAGTATTAGAAGGCAGTCAATTACTGTATTCTGGTTGTTGAGCAGTCTTTCCCAAGGATAAGGTCATAGGCAAGACCTGGGATGGCTGTGAAGGCTCTGGTGTCTTGGAGGAGATTCTGGTGATTCAGAGGGTGAGGGGCTTGGTACACTTCCCTTGGAAGAGGGACTTGTCTGCTCAGCATATCTTGCAGTTGTGGTTCTGGAAGGAGGTGGGTGGCCTTGAGGAATGGGAGCTTGGTGCAGATGAAGCTGAGCATTGCACCAGAGTCAATCAGGATTGTGACTGGATGATCTGGATGGATCCTTGGCAGATGAAGAGGCCTGGGGCATCTGTAAAAGGCAATAGGTGATGCATGTTAAGGTAAATAAGTGGGGGTTGGTCAATAAAAAATGGTAGTTCCATGTGGTCAGTAGGTAAATCCAGTCTAGGCAGGGTCAGAGAGTCAGGCAGGTTGTTTGGTTTGAGGTCAGTAAGCTGTTTACTGCTCAGAATTGGTGGAACTGGAGTCAAGAGAGGACTTGTCTTCAGAATCAACTTGAGTGGTGGTGTTGAGGCATGGCTTGGACTGTGGATGAGACAGGGCCCTGGGGTGCTGTTCAAACTTCCAAAATAGACTTGGTTTGTGGTCTTGGATGGCGTTTGAAGCCTGGATTTGGGAGTGGCATTCTTGGAGCTTCTGGCAGTGGTCTGTGTTGTGGCAGCATGATTGGCAATAAACACACCAACCTTTGGAGCAAAAATGCTCCTTCTGTTCTGGAGTGAGGCATTGGAAGTTGCTGGAGGGGCGTTGGTGCTGCTGGGCATTGGACAGGTCCATTGGGTCCTCAAGGTCTGGAAAGGAGTTGCAAAAGGAAGGCATGCCAGAACACGCTGAGGGTGTTTGGTGTCATGGGTAGCCTTGGTGCTGCGCTGGTTGGTGGTGTGGCTTTGGCTGCATCTGTCAGTTTCATTCAACCTGAAACATGGAGAAATTCCATTTTGTTGAGGGAATCTGATATGATCAGATGAATGATATAACAACAAGTTTCCAACCTAGAAACAACACCGTGCATCACACCTCTGACAGCATCATGGTGTTTTGTTGATAGCCACCAAATGTAAATAAAACTTTAATAATGCACAATGTCATCCAACAGCATCACATTTTTGAACTCACTCAAGTCTTTTCTATTATGGCAAACCAGCCTCTGTTCACACCAGCTGATGGCCTCCCAATGAAACCTAGCATTGGTGGCAGAAAGTATGTTGGCATTCACCCAGTTAGCAAGGTTCACTACACTCTTCCATCAGGGTTCATGACAGCCAAGATTCACTACCATGACACACCCAAGGATGGAAACTCACTGGCAAGACTTGTGATCCTGGGCAAAGAAGAGGACATCATGAAGTGTGTTGTTCAATTAACACCACATTCATGTTGCCACTTATGTTGGTGCATCCAGACAAAGGAGTTTTATCAGCTTTTGTCATGAAGGAGGTGGCTTTCACTTATTGTTCTAATATTAATAAGCCATCCAAGAAGGCAAGCATTATTCCTGGCAAGGGGGAGACTGTATACATGAAGAGCTACGCATTCATCTGCTTCCCAGTTGGGCATATCAACTGGATCATCACCAGCTTGCATGAGCTTCATGATATTCATGCCACTGACACTGAGCAGTACCTTGGCAAGAATGATGGTGAATACTACTGGCTTAATGTCAATATCAGTGACATCGTTGAACCACATTTGTTCATCAGAGATGATGCCAACAAGACCACTGTTACGTCTGTTATGGCCTTTACAAGAAGTGTGAAGAGATCATTTCTTAGGCACATCTGCATTACAGTCTCACTGAAGAGGGTCAAGGTTGATGGCAAGTTCATGAGAGCTCATCAGCTTCAGCTTTAAGTCTATGCAGTTGGTGTCATTCAGTGACTTGACTGGACCAGGCTTGACATCAACTGTTGAGTTTGTTGAGGACAAGGAGGCTGTTGTGACCAACAACATTGTTAAGGCACTTAATGACCTCAAGAGGCTCATTGTTGCAGAAAACAAAGGGCCCATCAAGAAGGACATGCAAGAGATAGTTGCTTAAGCAGGTATCCAATCACAAGATTGGCTAATGAACATGAATCAGTGGGTTTTAAAAAATTAGCTGCTAAAATGGGAGAACAATTGCTGCCAAAGCCTAAGGGCATGTGGCTGGAAGGTGACACTTCAACACATGTTGAGCTAGATTTATCAAGTGCCAATTATTCACTGATATCCAAAGTTGTGAAGTCAGTTGCTAAAGGCTACATAAGCTGTGTCAACCAAGTGAACGCTAACGTCATTTATGAGTGTATTGTGAACTATCTGCTGAGACTACTGGAGTTCTTGCCACTTGATAACATGATTGTTGGCCAAAGTTTGTACAAGCAGTCATTGTTGCCATTCAGTGCTGCAGCATTTGCATTCAACTTGTCAAACACAACCAAATACCTGCCATCAGTCAATATTTGCACAATTCCTGCAGATGGTGCTGATGACAATGAGTCAATTTATGCAGACATATTGTGAATTTCACACGTGTGATTAGACATTGGCATATGCTTCCTCACTGTCTTGCCAATTGATTGTGACAACTTTTTGGACAAGATGAAGGTTATTTTTGTCAGTTTTGCAGAATTTGATGAGCATTATATGCGTTGCAAACATGTTGTTAAGGATTGACAAGACACAATTTCATTGCATGGGCAAAGAGGCTGTTTACACAGTTTCAATGGCACAAGGCTCGTTAAAGCTGCAAATCATTTCTCCACATAGAGAAGTGCACTGACACAAATAAACAGTTAAGCTTGTACATGTCAGAAAGCGACATGTCGAAGTACACCAAGGTTGTTTCAGATCCCACTGCAGATTACAGAGCAAAGCCACTCGAAGTTTACCACCACTTGTTTAGACAGTCAAACAAGGTTGTGCAGAAACACTCAGAAGCCAAGGTGTTGTTGGAAGTGGCTGTAGATAAGCTGAAACAGGTTGACGCTGATTCTGAGTCAACAGTTAAACAATGTGAAGATTATGAGCAAGTGATGCTGTATTTGAGCACATTCTTCATGCATATTCCATCAGTGATGGTTGGAACAACATCTCTATCAATTGGCGTGGCACAACCAAGGGTTATGGCTCCCACACTTGCATTGCAGAATATCCTACAAAGTAAGGGGTGTATTTTAGAGTCTCACAGCCATTTAATAGCCTACCCATTGCACTTAGATGGGCTGGAGGGCATGCTTTCCAGCTTTGTACCTATGAAAATCAGCCTCCTGCTGGGTTTGAACGGCAAGCTCTCTGTACTGCACCCACCCTCATTTTCAAACCCCTGACACCCAGGGTGTCTTTTGGAGACCATTTGAAGAGGCTGATAGTCCCAGTTGGGCCAACAGGTCCACACACACTGTGGAAACCAAGTGTGGGTGTGGCTCCCACAGTTGCATTGCAGAAGATCCTGCAAAGTAAAGTGTGTTGGATCTTTCAGATTGACCATTTATGTGCATTTCTTTTGGTTGATATTCAAAATACAGTAAACAGGGACTAGACTCTGCTTTTGTCCTTGTGGACAACTGTCCTAGCCAGCCAAATCTCTCAGAGCTTGCTGAACTTGGCTGCCTTTTTTTGCATTGAGGCTGATGCAGCTTTCATCATGTCCTTCATAAACAGATTTGTATGAATTTGATGGTGAGAAAAATGGATGGAGACAACGAACCTCTGAGTTGATGGCAAAGGCGTTCCACACTCTCACATACTCCAAACCTTCCTCCACACTATGATCTCGACTGTATTTGAGCACATTCTTGGTGCCAGCGACCGCAACAGGGCTCTTGCTTGCGATCAGTCGCGCTTTTTCAAAGGCCACAAGAAGCACGGCATCGCGACCTCCGTCCACAACTTGTGAGACGAGTTGGTTTTCGTATGCTTCCTTTGCACTGAAATTTCGTGCAGTGAGGCACACGTCGTGGACCCAGGACTGATTGCCGCAGACTTTGGGAAGACGCTGGAGAGTGCCCACGTCTAGATGCGGAGAGGGGCATTAGGGATCTGAGCATGAAATAGGAGTGAGATGGCTGCATCTACCTGCAGCGAGTCCAACGTCCACTTCGCGTACGCTAAAGTACGCGTCCGAGGAGCAAATGCGAACATCGCATGCTGTGATGGCGTCGATACCGGCACCAATACACGCGCCGTGGACGGCCGCAATGACAGGAATGCGACACTTTTCGATGCTTGACAGACTTTCCTGTTACGGACGGATGAATGAACGCGTGAGGTGCTCCCGTGTTGAACCTGAAGCGGTCGTGCGATTTCCAAGAAGGCGAAACCCGCGCGAGCTGGATCCATGTCCTTCAAGCCACCGAAAGACGCCGCAACGTCAAAGAGATCGAGACCAGCCGTGAAACCCTTTGCGTCGCCGCCGCTGAGGACAATGCAGCGCACGTCTGCGTTGGAGTGCAGGGCCCTGAAGCACGCGCCTACGTCGGCCCACATTCTGCGCGTGCGACGTCAGTGCTCGCGAAGAGAGATGGAGGGGCAAAGAAAGCTCAAACTGGTGGTTGAAGGCGTTGAGCTTCGTGGGACGGTTGAGCTCGACGTGGGCGACGCCTTCGTGCGGCACTGTGACGCGCACGGTTTCAACTGTTTGCAACAACTCATTCAGCGATTCTCTGACGGAAGGGTACGCCTCACAGGTTGCGGGGCGGTGAGTCATCGCACGATTTTGGGGGCGGCACGGAACACACAACACAAGGTCTCGTTAGCTGCCTCCTTTACGAGCTTACTACAGAAACAACAGAAATTTTAAAGCAACTGTTCCGCATGAATGAGAGACGGATATCATCTTAGGAGTTGGCCAGTCGCCAGCTCCAAACTAGTACTCAACTGCAGTGTGTCCAGGAACAGGGGCGGCTGTCGCTTGGATGCGTTTCTCAATAATGCCCGAGAATGGATGTATTTTTTTTTCTCTTCGTTCGTTAGTCAGAAAAGGTTGGACTGAACAGCCAGAATCGACCTTGCGAAAGTCAGTCATGCACGCCACATAATTTTTTGAAGAAGATAACCCAGATGCCACTATTTCAACGGTCTGCTACCTCGTCGCTGAGAGGCGAGCGCCTTTCGGCCAGCCAAATCTTGTCTCAAAAACGCGAGTCGCGACAAACCAAATGCTTCTTAAACAGGCCGTCGGCAAGGTGCAAAGCGCCATGGAGGCAGTCGCCGATGCCCTCGGAACAAGCTCGCTGCATCTGGGAGTAACGGCGGGGGTCGTCCTCTTTGTGGCGGTTCTCGCTCGAAGCGGTGGGAAGAAGGGGCGCGCGATCCCAGGTCCGCGCGGATACCCGATTGTCGGCAACTTATTTGAACTCGCAAGGTAGGAAAACCCTGCGTGCTCCGGGTTGGGGCTTTGCGCATACTGAGACACCACCTCGTATATCGACAGTTTCAGTGCGCGTGGCAAGCTACACGAGTTTATGGCGCAAATGCACGAGAACTACGGAGACACTTTTAAACTGAGTATTGTTGGACAGTTGAGTCTGCCGTCTTGATCAAGAAGGTTCCTAGCCTGACACGGCTGCGTTACCTATACACCCCCTTGTAGAACTATGATCGTCACGCGAGAGCCGGTTCTTCTCCACAGAAGTCTCACCGAAACAAGTTCCTTCTACCGAGACGACCTCTTCCAAAAGTGTGGAGAAGGTATCGTGGACCATGCGCTCTTTGTGTTTCCAAGTGGTGAGCTGTGGAAGTACCATCGCAAAGCAATCCAGCCAGCGTTTGGACCCTCCCATCTGCGACATGGACTACAAATTGCCGGAGAGGAAGTTGAAAAGTTGAACGCGTATCTGGAGGCGAAATTTGAAACGGGTGCAGGGGAATTGGTTGTGGATGCACACGAAGAATTTGTAGCCTTATTTTTAGACATTATGTACGTGCGTGTTCGTTGACTATGAAACTTGGGGGCTAATGATTCGTGGCGTTAGCGGACGCATCGCGTTTTCCTATGAATTCAATTCCTTAACCAGCCTTCACGAAGGCAAGGACGCTGAGGTATACCGTCCTACCATCCCGCCAGTGTGTTGATACCGACCAGTAATCTTTCCATCTTTCCTTCTGCAGGGCCATCGTATGATCAAAGATATTGGTCTTCAGCTTCAAGAGCGGTTCTCATATCCACCCTTTGTCTGGTGGTTCATTGGTCTCTCTTCAAACACCCCACGTATCCAAAAGGCGCAAAATTATGTACGAAACTTGCTCAGTGGGCTGATTGCGCAAAAGAAGTTGGAAAGTGAGACTGGCGGAAAAGTGGACCGCGATAAAGACGTTCTGGACCGCTTGCTGAGCGTAGGCGGGGATGATAAAAAAAAGTTTACGGACGCGGAGGTGATTGGCGAAACGATGGGGTTCTTTTTCGCAGGTAAACTCAGCGAAGGCAATCGGAAGGAGTGAGGGTTCTTATTATCTTCCATATCTAGGTCACGACACCACTGCGAATACAACTAGTTTCATCTTGCTTGAGCTCTCGCGGAACATTGGCGTGCAAGAGAAGCTCAAATCAGAGATTCAGTCCGTGCTGGAACAAATCGGTCCCATCACTGTCGAGAACTTGGCCGAATTCAAATACCTCGATGCCGTTGTGAAAGAAGCGCAACGTCTTCATGCCGTTGCAGGCATAGTCGGACGCATGACAAGCACGAAAGTTGATCATGACGAATATGTATTCGCGCCCAAGGTGCGGGCTTTCTCCCTATAAATCTGTACTCTTTGCAGGACGAATTATCTTCTAAATCGTTCCCAGACTGTCATTCTTGGTGATATTCAGGGTCTCCACACAAATCCCAAACTCTGGACGGATCCGAACACTTTCAACCCAGAACGCTGGCTCACCCCCGTCACTCCAGGGAGCTTCCTGCCTTTTGGCGACGGTCCGCACAACTGCATTGGGCAGAAATTGGCAGTGATTGAGCTCAAGCGCGTCTTGATTGGCATTTTGGCACGTTTTCGTGTAGAGTTTGTGAGGGGACAGGAGTTGGATTTCGTGACTTCTGTCACATATGGTTTGAAGAACGGACTCAAGATTCGCGTGATTCCGGGTGCATAGATTCATTACTTTTGGTTGCAAAACGACTCAGTGAAATATATTTTTTTCATGACACTGCAGTGCCTCGCTTGTGCAAGTAGTTTCGACGTTTTGGTTTCGCAGGCTAGACAAATAGAGGTGAAAGTCGCGCCTTTGAGGCGGAGAGTGTATTTTGCAAGCTTGATTAAAATTTCTAGAAATTCGAGTCAATTTGCGATCTCGTCAAACGCAGCGACGCAGCTGCATATCGTGCTACCGCTCTCTTGGTATTACACAGCGCTTGGGAGGTTCGCACTGCCCCTGTCGCACACGCGCTTATAGAAAACTTTCAAAAATGGCGCCGCCATTCTTGAACAGCATCTCCTGTGACACCCAAATAATGTATTTAACCCACTTGGAAGGCTGCCAACCTAATAGCTCGATCCATAGTTCACCACTTAACACCCGTCCACCCATCCGCCTCCTCATCGCGCTGGTAGCCCAAAGCTGCCACGCGTGGATCGAAAGCTTCCAAGAGGGCAACCACATCCAGATGCCGCCGCCGAAACGCGTACCGCGCAGCAAAGTTACCTCCGGCAGTCGCGTCAACGCGTCCATCCTCCAAGAGCAGCTGCACTACCTAAAAACAGGACGTACGGATTTCAACATCAACTCAATATAAGTACGACAATTTCTTCAACCTCGGCATGTCCATTTTCGGCCGCACCCTTCAGTCCCAAACTTGCTTCTGCGGCCGGATCTGTGCGCGCATCGGCAAGAAGCAAACGCGCCACCTCAACGTGGCCATTGTTGCAAGCCCACTTCAGGGCGTAGTTGTCCTCCACGGCGGGATCCACGAGGCCAAAGTCCAAAAGGAGGAGTCGCACGACAGAGAGATGTCCGCGTCGCGCTGCTTCGCGAAATCCGCCGTGGTACTGCGATGCTGTGTCCACGCGCGCGTCGGCAAGGAGGAGACGGACAACCTTTTCATATATATGAGAAAGATCAGGTGAATACGGTGGTCAGAACGCTAGAGAGGGAATATGTGCCTCAACATGTCCATTCCCGCAGGCCCACAGGAAGGCGGCACTCTCGCGCGCAGCGGGATGAACCCTCGGATCTGCAAGCAAGACGCGTACGGCCCCCACATGTCCATTCGTGCACGCGGTCCGGATACAGTAGTTGTCGTCCACGGAGGGATCGACCTGTGGGGATGCGTGCAGGAGGTGCAAAATGCAGTCTGTGTGTCCGGCCTCGCTGGCGAGCTTGATGGGTTTGTTGTCCATTTCTGCGGGGTCGATGCGGTCGTCCTGGAGGAGGAGGGCGAGGATGCGCGCGTGTCCGCGCGACGACGCGTAGCCCAAGGGAGAGTAATCTGGGTCAGCGTTCGGATCGGATTGGGGCAACAGGAAGCGGACGAGCTGCTCTAAGCCTGCCTTTGCGGCCATGCGCAGCGGTTGGCTCTGGTTTGCGCGTGGATTTGAGCCGTGGGTTTGGACGAGCTCGCGCGCGGCGTCCTCGAAGCCGCGCTCGCAGCACCAGCTCAGCAGCGTTGGCTGCTGAAGAAGACGCGCCGAAGACGCCGCGCACGAATACAAGTCTCGGTGCGAGGCAAGACGGCGCAGCAGCGTCACCGCCGCCCGTGCGTCCAGCCTTGGCCACGCCTCCGCCGTCAGGTCGCGCATCCGGTTGTCGCCAAGCAACAGCGACACCAGCGCCAGCTTGTATCCCAGCGGAAGCAGCGCAAAGTCCGGCGACACCCGCACGCGCCGCTTGCCTCGCTGCTGCCACCGCGCGTGGCGCACGGCGAACCCGTGGTTCAGGTACACGAGGCTCGCAAGCCGCTTGCACACGCTTCCAACGCATTCGAGCTGCGCGGGTTCCACAGGCAGTCGCTTCACAATCTGCTCAAGGATCTCGTTGGGAAGGGTCGCCAGGCTGGCTGCTTGCGGACAGAGCCTCCCCATGATCTGGAAAAATATGCTTGCCTTTCCACCCCAACTTTTAAGGTGAGGGCTGAGCACGAGGCAATATAAGAGGCACTCAAACACAAAATAAAAAATTCCCAATTTGGAATCTCCACCATTTTGACCAGGATGGATCCCGAGAGCAGGCTGCAGCCTTCTGCGTCTTCCACACAAGTCTCCCAGCGGCACCTGGCTCGAAGAACCTCTTCAGATGAGCCTGCATCCAAAGGGGCGAAAAAAGCGCCTCTCACTGTACTTGCAACCATGCACACGCCAATGACTAGCCGCGATCCCTTCGAGGCGCACCGTGCAAGTACTAATTTGGAACTACTGTTTGATTTGACACTTGTTATCGCGATTTCGACCATCTCAGCCCAGTTTTCCGAGCACGTCTTGATTAACGGCGCTGGTTCTGTTGGCGAGGCTGTCTTGAGGGGAACTATGACCTTCTCAGCCTGCTGGATCTGCTGGATGGTAAGAGATACTTACGTTACAGCTGAGGGGGTTAACTGTGTACGCAATTCATTCTGCGGGAAATGTGCGACGTTGCTTTGATACCCAACGGAGAACTTGCTTCCTGGAACCTTGCCAACTGTTACCCGCTTGATTTTTGCAATCTGAAAACTAACTGGAGCTTTTTAGGGATTCGTTTGGTTCGCTACCGGCTACGACGTGGACGACTTCATCATGCGAATCGGGACATTGGGTCAGATGGCAGGGGTCCTTGTGATCGCGAATGGGGTTCCTGCTGGCTTTCAATACCTGGATTTCGCAGAAATCACGTGGGGATACGTGATTATGCGCGTTTTTTACATAGTGTTTTTCCGTCTCCGAGCCGCGTATCAGAATCCGCCAACACGCATTCAGAATTTGAAACATGCGGGTCTCACCATTCTCTTGCAAGTTGGCTGGGTCGGGCGTTTATGGTCTCCCTCAACAGAGAACGACAAAGCTTGGGTGGTGTCCACCTTTTCCATTCTGGGATGCCTTGAGTTTCTTTTGCCCTTCGTCGCAGAGAATTTCGGCACCAGCAATTTGCCGTTCCATCCTCACCATGTCGCAGAGCGTTACGGCGGCTTCACAATTATTATCATTGGTGAATGCATATTGAGCATTAGCACGGCAACGAAAAACGCCCTCTCTGGAGGGTCCCTCGATTTTGAAAGTATCAAGATCGGCCTTGGTACGTTATTACGCCCTCCTTCTTGCCCATTAAGAACAAGCATTTGTTTCAGGTGGCCTCATATTTCTCTTTACACTTTGGTACCTCTACTTCATTATTCCCTTTGGTCACCTCCTCTCCCGCCAGCCTCACCGCGCATTTCTGTGGGGGTATGGCCACTACGTCATTCACGCACCTCTCACCTTTGTGGCAGCTGGCCTCTCGATCGCAGCCCAAGTCCGAAATGCAAAAGAAGACACGGCCGCCCTCGGTAAAGCGAGTATTCTGATTATTGGTGTTAGCTCGTCGTTGTACATTGTGCTCTTGAATCTTCTTTCGCTGATGCTGACCAAGTTTCGGTTCCAGTATTTTGGGCCAAAAATTGCGGCATGCACTGTGTTGTTGCTCATGAGCGCTTTCTTGCCAAACAGTGGCGCATTGAGTGTTGGGGATATCATGCTGCTGCTCAATATTCCTGTTTTATTGTTGCTTGGGTACACTGTGGTGGTGGTTGGGCTGAATGATCCATTTGGGTTGGGCAGAGAAGAAGACAGTGGATCCGATATGGGATCGCTGCGAGGCGATTGATTTGCTTCTGTTTTTAGCGAAAATGACTTATACTCAGGTATCAAGATACCAAAAAAGCTTTATTTAAAAGATTTTCTCATCACATGGCGCCAATTTCATTTCCGTCCTCAATCCCTCCTTCTTAAGGACCGAGTCGGCTGCGGTGTGTTTTTGACGGGTCCAGCACCGGGCGAAATCCAACGCGGATCGCCGCCATTCGAACGCGCAGCACCATAAGGTAGCCGACTTTGCTGCAAGTTTCTACCACTCGGCCGCCGGTCCACTTCGTGCGTTCGCGAAAGACTCACATCGCTGGCGTCCGAGGCATATCGTGCGTCAACATCAATCTTGAAAAGACGAGTATAAGCAAAACACTGAAGCTGGCCCTTTTAGCTTACCGTGCCGTATCGGTTAGCGCGACCATAAGCGTCGCTCGTCTGTGGTATCGACTGCATGTCCCTAATGCTGGACGAAGAAGTGCGCGCCATGCTGTTTGACGAACCATATTGCTGATTCGGGGGTGGGCGGATGATGGCACCGGTGGATCGTACAGATGCGTCCGTCAGCATTCCCGTGTCTTCCTCATAGTATTCCCCGTCCGTCAAAGCACCCGGCGTGATTGGAGCGAAGTAGTCCCGATTGTTTTCCTGTAATGTATCCTTCCATTCGCGAGCCATCACCCTATTATCGGAAGTGAGAAATCGAGGGAGTCAAGAAATACCTTGTAAACTCACATCATACGGTAGACTCCAATCACAACATTCACTCCAGCCTTGAACTTTTGAATTGGGCGTAGAATAGGTCCATCCACTTCATTTTGCGGTGCATCCACGCCCATGTCCCGAATGAAATTCAGGGTGACCTTCTGACTTGCAGTCAGATCCTCAACACGAAGTGCCAAGTACACTTTTTGGTACTTCAAGTCGGCACGCCATAGAAAGAGCCGGTTCGCAAGTGCGCGCAAGTAGATGACCTCCGCTATCAAAGAGCTCATTTGCGTTCGTAGGCGAACCATGTCCACACGCGGCTGTTGGCGTCCGATAGTAACCGAGGATGCTGTCGCCGCATCAATTGACACGTCTCCAAGCGTGTTGGCCAGTGTTTCGCGAATCACGCCAATGATATCGTTTCGAGATTGTTTGGCGCTGTGTAGTTCCTGATGAAGATATGAAATCTCGTCGCGAAGGTGCTCTTCAACAGAACCTCCACCACGAGGTGTGGGTCGGATAGCAGTATTGATCGCGTCGTCTTGGTCTTCGAGAAGCCGTTGTTGATGAATGTATCGGCGTTTGAGATCATCTACCTTCTGAGCAAGCCGTTTTGAACGGTCCTTCTCAACAGCAACCTGAGTTTCAACGTCCTTGCGTGCCTTTTGCATTATAGTTGTGAGTATGAGACAGCAGTAGGGCGTGACCGCAACCAACACAAACCTGATCAATTACATTCAGCTGGCTCTTAAGATCACGAATTTGGTTAAACGATGCTTGCAAGTCTCGCTCTAAGTCTGCCTCTCTACGGCTACCACCACGCCTTGGAGACAACTGAGAAATGTCGTTTTCTTGAAGTAGCTCTTGAATTCTGACTTCCAGCGTATGAATCTGATTATCGCGAAGCAGGAGAGTGTGCTCTAGGTGTTCCTTTTGAGATCTGAAAACACGAAGCGCGTCGTCCATTCGCTCGTTGGAGTAATCCGTTCCGGATCTGCGGCGCCTTTCTTCGTCCAAGCTCCTCTGCCATTCCGCCTCACGATCCAACAGTCGGCGCTCATTATGCATGCGTTCATCTATGAGTTGCCGTTCCAAATTCTGTAAGTCGGCCAGGAGTTCTTGTTCACGACGACTAGAGTCGTATCCACTTCGACTAGCACTTTTCAAGGAATTATTCTCTTGGCGCAAAGTTTCAAGATCTTTCAACTGAGGCTTGAATCCATCAACTTCAGTCAAAAGGCGATTACGCTCCTTTTCCAAGTTGCTAACGAGTTTGTTCAGAGCTGTGCGCTCTTTTCCGTACATGTCCTCGAGTTGCTGGTTTTGCTCAATGTGTTGTTGTTCCAGCTCAAAAAAGCGATTATTAAACTTTTCCTCGATCTGAACCTCCGCGTTACGGAGAAGCTGATCTTTGCGCTCATTTTCGGCTCGAATAAGATCCATTTCGCGCTGAGACTCCTCAAAGACTGACACTAGTTCATCGAATTCCTCGCGAAGCGTGATTTGTTGCTTCCTTGCTTCTTCCCCCGCCACCATATTTTCCGCCTGCGTTTTAGCAATCAAGTTGCGGAGAATCATGTTCGCACTGAGTTCGTGAGACCAAACTTTCTTAAGCTCGTCAATCTGGCGTGTCATGAGTCTGAAAGTTTGTATATCCGTCACGGTGCTGTTTTTGTGCTCCTTGCCAAGCTTTGAACCCATGGCCTCCATGGCTTCTTTGAGAACTTGGATTTCTCGTACATGTTCAGCGAGAAGGGTCTGGCTGTTTTCCACTTGTTGCTGGTACATATCAGACTGGCTTGCGCGGGTCACAAGATCACTGTACTCGCGGGAGCTCAATCTATAGTCTTGCGCTCCTGAATCGGGCTTTTTCAAAGCCGCCAGCTTCTGCACAGAGGAAGCCTCCGCTGCTGGGACTGCATTCATAACGCCAAGTGGACCAAACTTGTTCACAATAGATGCCAAATAGCTAATCTCCTTTCGAAGCATGGAGTTCTGCGATTCAACGTCTTCCAGTCCGCTAATCAGCATGTTCAGCGAAGAAAGAATTGATTTTGAAGAATGGTTGTCTGCATAAACCTGTCAAAACCAGGATTCATAAGGAGAAAAAAAGAACAATGCTTACTCATGATGTCGTCGAGAACAGATTGCTTTGTTAATGCCAGTAATGAGACCGCCTTCTGATATTCTTCGATTTTCTCCAAGAACGTCGTCACAAGGCCAACAATATCTGCCGATGGCTCTTCCCACGATGGGAGCACATGACGCTTAGGAGATCCTCCTTCTCTGAAAAGTCGCGAAAGAAGTTCAACGTCATTCAGGAGTCGCTTGTGCTCGTCAAGAATTGAAGACTGACTTTGAACAATCAGCTTCATTTGGCCATCATCTGCTCCATGGACGCCCTTGTTGACACCCACCCTAGCAGAAGCGGAGACTTCATTCAAAATACGCTGGGAGATAGAGGCATTTGATTCCGTTGTGCGAATCAAGGTGCTGATTTGTTTGGTAAGTACGTCCAAGATTTGTGCCTTGTCGACACCCGTGAGTCCAGAAGCGGAATTAGAAGATTTGGATGTTGCAGACTGAAGTAATGCATCCAGAGTTCTCGAAGTTTTGTCTGCACGATTGATGGCGTCTTCATATTTGGAAATGTCAACCATGCTGCGATATTGGTCAGTTGAGGCGGAAAGTAAAAGCAAAGCCATGGCTTACCTTGTTTCGGGTGTTTCTGAAAATGTCTGCACACCTGCCTTTGCTTTAAACAATTCTTCCTCTACAGCTTCCAGACGTTCCGACTTTTTCAGTAGCTCGTCGCGGTAAAGCTCCATGGACTGAACACTCGTCTTATTGAGCTTCATAAAGTTGTTTAACTTTTCTTCAAGGACCGCAACAACCTGCTTGTAAGATGTGTGGACTGATGCCAACTCTTCCCCCTTGTTGTGAACCTCCAGCTTGAGCAGAGATAATTCATGTTCGATAGTCAAACCAGTGTTAGAAGTTTGACCAAAAAGCGAATCGGCAGTTTGGAACGATGAAGGAGTCACATGGTTGACAATTGGCGAGCACTTAAGTTGAAGGAGCTCCCGCTCTAAGACTTCAATAATGCCCTGTTTATGCGAGATATCTTGCATAAGCGTCGTTTCGTTATTAATGACGGAGTTAAACTGAGCGCGTTGCAACTCAAGACTGTCGACTAACTGCTCTAAGGTCTTGACTCTTTCATCAGCCTGCGCAATGCGCAAGTGGAGTTCCTCCAGTTCTGCGCGCTGCGAAATCTCTAAATCATGAAGATCTGCAAGTTGTCGCTCTAATGAGTCTCGCTCCGTAGCAAACATGAGCCGTTCCTGCTCGGATGCCTCAAGCTTCACTTCTGTTTCGCGAACTTGGAAAGTAGTAGACTCTAAGGCAGTTTGCGTCTTCACATGACCTTTAAGTGAACGACCAGAGTTTCGTAAAAAGGACACTGACCTCGGTATACCGCGAGACGACAGTTTCTAACTCACTTTGGACGTTTCTCCAATGACTTTCCAGTTCCAAACATCGACTGTGCAAATTTGCCTTCTCAATTTCAAAGAAGGACTCTCTTTCAGAAGAAAGCCGGTATGCATCATCGAGTGAGGCTTGCACGCTTAAAATCATTGAGTCCTTTTCTGATAACAGTCCATTCATTTCGCCTTCAGTAGACTCAAGCCTCGCTTTGAGAGTGTCCAGCATCTTAGCTCCTTCCAAGAATTTTCGCTGAATGTCATCACGCTCAGCAGTGGCGACACTTATTTCGGCTTCAGCGGACTGAAGGGCATTTTCCGCGTTCGATGCCCGCTCTTCTGCAACTCGCATTTCCTCCAACGCCTCGTCAGCACGACGAGATGCGTCCTCTGCCTATTATTCCGTCTGGCGTAAGCAGAAAGTAACAATCGAGGAAACAGGTGACACTAACCTCACGAGCCAAACGACCCACTTGATCATGGAGCTGCTGAACTTCCTGTTCTTTTTCGGAAATTTGCTGAGAGAGGCTGCTGGACAGCTGCTCCAAGCGAGCCTTAGTGTCGGCGTCGTGATGGTCCTCAATTTCGTGCAATTTCAATTTCAGGACAGCAATCTCGTCTTCTAAGCGGTTCTGCAGTTCGTTGAGCTCTGTTTCCTTGGAACCGCTCAAAACATTGACAGAGTTCAGTTCATTGAGGGCATCATTCCGTTCGGCGATAGCAGAATCGCGAGCTTGTTCTGCGTTGGCAATAACAGACTGTAACTCCGAAATTTGCTGCTGATAGTAATCAATGTCTTGCTGGAACGCGTCCTGGCGAGATTGTAGGCTGTCAAGCTCTTGACTGCTCAATCCGAGTTGCTGCTCGGTAAAATTGAGACGAGATTGCGTTTCATCTAACAGCTGTTGCAAAAACCCGCACTGCTCCACGGCTTGACTTCGATCGGATTCGGTGGTAGCCAGTTTTTGTTGAATTTGAGCAACCTGTTCCATTATCTCAGAATTGCCAGATTGCTCCATTGCGTGTTCATTTAGTTGCGTTTGTAAACGAACATGCTCCGTTTCCAGATTGGAATTTTGTTGTCGAGCTGCCTCCAGTTCTTCAGTCAAGTTCAGCATTCTCTCCTCGGTGGAAGACAGCTGCCCTGTCACACGCTGAAGGACTTCTTCATTCGCCAGGAGCGAATTCTCTAAGTTGCGAACTTGTTCCTCCAAGTCTTCGCACGTTTGTCGCAGCTGAACAACCTCCCCAGACAAATTTTGTTTTCCAGCATGCTCGGCTGCTGAAAACTCCTCTTCTGCTATCAGTCGCTCTTTCAGGAAATCGATTTCGTAATGCAATTGGCTTCGTAGGTTTTCAAGGCGCTCAATTTCATGAACAGCGTCATTCAGGCGTCCTTCGAGATCCACCGTGTGAGCTTCACCGTCCGTGAATAGCTGGTCATACCGAGCTTCAGATTCCTCCAGTTGAGCACGAAGCTGTTCAACTTCTTCCGATGGTGCAGACCTCGCCTGAGTTTCAGACAACTGAGACAAGAGATGACCCCTTTCAGCTTCAATTTGCCGAAGAGCTTCTAAAGTCGAAGTACTCCGGGCTTCGGCGTCAGTCAACTGAGTGAGCAAGTCGGAATTTTCGGATTGGAGAAGCTGGAGCGACTGCCTCTGCGTCTCCAATTCTACGGCCTGAGACTTTGACGATTCAAGGTCCACGCTCAGCGATTGCAAACGTATTTCCAGTTCCATAATCCGCGTTTGGGCACCTTCCATCTCTAATGCCTTGGCCACAAGCTCCTGCTCATATGAATCGCCCCGCGCCCTTAACTCCGAGTTCAGTTTGGCCAATCCCAGACTATCATGCTTAACATTTTCGAGGACTTCTTGCTGTTCGCGAAGCTTCGTTTTCATATCGGAGTTCTCCTCAGTTAAATTCCTTAGCGTGTCCACAAGCTCATTCGCGTCCCTGGAGGCCTTTTCCTCCACTTCGCGGTACAGTTTCTCAAAGCGGTCAGCGCGAGACGAAACTTCCTGATACAAGTGCTGCTTTGATTCTAACTCAGCGCGAACAGCCTCCATCTGCGCTTCCAGTGCATACTTTTCTTCAGTCAGGGGGGCAAGTTGTGCGTTGAGTTCATCCACTTGTTCAGCAAGAACGTCACATTCCTGTTCCAGCCGTCCACGATCCTCCACAATTTGTGATCCTGCTTCTCTCAGTTGCTCTAACTGGTCCACCAGGTCGGCGTTATCTAGCTCCAGAGTGCTCTTGATTTCCATCACTTCAGTTCCAACTTCGCGCATCTTTTCGTTGGAAGCCTGTGCCGCCGCCAACTCGGCTTTCACTAGTTCATGAACACGAACAAGCTCATCATGAGCAACTCGCAGACGCTCCAGCTCGCGCTCTTGCTCCACAAAATGTGTCTGAGACGACTGAGAACCCTCGAGTCGCGCCAAAAGGTTCTCATGCTCAGCCAATAGTGCATCATAGTCAACCCGAGCCTTGTTCAGCTCCTGCAAAGTCAAGGCGCCTGACTCATGAAGGGATGCAAGCTGGTAGGTCATTTCGGCTTTCTCTTGCTGGAGGGTTGCAACCATATCCCGGGAGTCTGCCGTCGAGCGGTTCTTGAGCTCAAAGAGGGCGGCATGCTCTTGAATCAGGGAATCGTGCTTTTGCCCAAGTGTTTCGTAATCATATTGGACAAACTGAAGTCTTTCTTCTACCTCGGCAAGGCGAAGTTCGTTCTCGCGCGAACGGACCAACTCTTCATTGGCGCTCCCTATTTCACAAAGTCTATTATTTTTTATCCCATTATCGGATGAATACTGTATCAACTCACGAGCTTCGTCAACTGCAGCGTCTCTGGCAGTTTCGGCGTCGCGCAACGTCGCCTGCAACTCGCTCAACCTCTTGGAGACCTCCTCATCTTTGTGACCTCCTTCAACCGCGCTGGATGCAAGTGCGTTATCTCGTGCCTTGACAGCAGTGACGACCTCATCTCGCAGGGCAACAACGTCGCGACTCACAATAGCAACCTTCTGTTCAAGCGAGTCCCGCTCCACATGAATAACACGCATTTCCTCGGTAAGTCTCTCCCGTTCTTGCAGGGCGCGCGTGAGCTGTTCAAGCGCATCAATCTTGGCAGTGTCCGCACTGTCCATTTGCTCCTCCAAAGCAGCCAGCTGAACGCTGAGCAATTTCTGATCCTCCAAAGCTGCAGTGAGCTTTTCCAGCGCGTTAATCTTTGCAACTTGAGAAGCGTCTAACTCGGCTTCCAATTCACGGATGCGGTGTTGAGAGTCATTCCCGGGGACAGCACCATCTAACGGATCTTCATCCCAAGAATCCCAGTCTTCATTAACATTTTTGGGAGTGGCGACGGCAAGCGGGGCACTGGAGGCCGTCGGCGTCGTGGTCTGTTCTAGGGTCTCAATCTGATCCTTCAGGAACTGATTCTCCTCCTCGGCAGCCTTTAGATATCCCTTTAAGTTTTCCACCTCGCGTTCTAGGCGCGATGCAGCTTCGCTGTTGATCTGTTCGCGGAGTGTGGCAGTCTCCTCCTCGGCAAACTTGAGATACTGCCTCAGCTGCTGCACTTCCGCCTCCAACCCACTCCGCATTGATGAAGGTGGATCCGCCTCGAGTGCCTCTACTTTCTCGCGCAGTTCCGCATTGTCCCCTTCGGCAGCCTTGAGGTACCTCTTGAGTTGCACCATCTCCTCCTCCAAGCGAGCCACGTCTGCGCCGACACCAGTGTCATTTGCAGCACCAAGGGTCACTTCAATCTGGGATTGAAGATCGGAGTTTTCGTCCTGTGAAAGCCGTAACTGCCGTGTCAAGTCCGCCACCTCGCGCTCTAACCGAGCAACATCTGGAATAACCACGGGACTAGCGCCCCGAGACAAAGTCTCCTCGAGGGTTTCCACCTGCTCCCTGAGCTCGCTATTATCCTCCTCAGCAGCCTTGAGGTACTTTTTCAGCTCCCCAATCTCCTGTTCCAACTTAACCCGCCTCTCAGCAAACTGTCTTGCCTCCTCCTCATATCGCCCATGCATTGCCGCCAAGTCGTCCTTCAGCCGCAACAGCTCCACATTCGGACTCATGCTTCCAGGCTGAGGCTTGGGCGTCCGTTGCTTACTGGGGCTGCTCACAACGCTTTCCTCCAACTCCTCCACCTGCTCCCTCAACTCCGCATTGTCCTCTTCCGCCCTTTTGAGGTACGTGCGCAGCTCCACAACTTCTGCGCGGGCAGCCGCCAGCGCCGCCAAGTCGGCCACACCCGCCGCAGACAAGAGATCCACCTGCGTCTTGAGTCCCGCGAGAGCTTCGTCCAACGAATATGCACGTTTCCGCTCCTTCTCGACCTCTCCACTTAAAACATCCCGCTCGCGCGTGAGCTGCGCCACTTCCTCCCGGAGTGCCTGCATCTCCGAAGCCGAGCCAGCGGGGAACTGGGGACTCTTGGTATTTTTGGGGCTGCTGCTTTCCAGGGTAGGCCACTCTTGGTCCCACTTCAGGCTCTCAATCTCGCGCTGTAGGCTCGTGTTTTCTTGTTGCAGGGACGCTAGTTGGGTTTGGAGTGCGGCGGCATCGGCGCCGGAGAGCGACGGGGTAGTAAGGGCGGGCGCTGACTCGAGATCCCTGACGCGAGCTGCGAGGGCGTCGCGGTCTGCCTGCAAAGTTTGGCGCTCCACTTCGAGCGCGAGACGTTTGGAGTTGGCGTCCTGCCATGAGGCGTCGAGGTTGCGTTGCAGGTCCTCCACAACCGCTTCCAGCGTGCCTACGCGCTCGCTCTTTTGCTTGACTTCATCGAGGAAGGAAGCTCGCTCGGTAGCGATGAGGTCGTGGTTCAAACGAAGGTTACGCAATTCGGATGTGAGAGCATCCAGCTCCACGCTGCGAGCAGTGAGTTTTTCTTCCAGATCAGAGACGTGGGAATCCGTTGGAGTGGCCGTCTCACGTTGGCGATCTTCCAGGGCGCGCAGCTTGCTCACCGCCTCGGCTCGTTCTTGTTCCAGTTCAGCCCGCTGCTTTTCCCACAGCATGCGTTCGCTCTCCCACTGTTTGCGTTCCTGAGCCAGCTTCGCGTGGTCTGCAGCGCGATCCACCTCCCTGGCACCCTCCGTTGCGCGCGAGGATTCTTCTAACTCTTTGACCCGTTGCACGAGACGTTCTTCGGCCTCGCGGCGATCATGGAGCTCGATTCCCATGGCACTGATGACTTCGTTGTCTGTGCTGTGCGGCTCTGGGGTCAGCACGCGGCTGTGCTGGGCATGCTCCAAGTGTTCAATGCGTTCTTCGAGAGTCTTGTTGAGGATGATGGTCGCATTGAGTTGGGATTCAATGCGGGATTTGGATGCGAGAGCGTCCTCGAGGAGCCTTGAAAGCATTTGGGCATCGTTCTACCAGAGTGAAGAGAGTATAAGACACGCCCGACCCAAGACAAACAGCATGTGGTTTGGAACGCGAGAGGACGTACCGACATGAGCTTCGGACTTAGTGTAGGGCTAACTTTGGACAGGGAGCGTTTTGTGGGCTTAACATAACATTGGATAATGTCAGTAATCTGAAAATGAATATAAGTGATAATAATACCGAATTCTTTGTAGAGTTCAGCTGTGACGTATGGACGCGGGGTGAAGTTGAGTCGAGGTAAAAGGAGGATTCAGCTGAGGAGGCATGGCCTACAATGCCCTCGAGCGAGAGCGACTGTACATGAGCGGGGTCGAGTGAGGGCGAGAGCGGGTCGTCGTTGTCGTTGTGTGGGTTTGTGGTTGAACCGGAGACCGAGGCAGACGCATTCGTGCGCCGAGATTGGAACTTTTCAAGCTTTCGTCTCGCCTGGTGAAGCTTTGTTTTACAGTGTTTATTTGAGAGTGTCAGAGGGTGTGTGTCAGGACGGTCCGTGAATACCTTGTTCTCGCGGTTGATCATCTCCGCGGCAGCCCACCAATGATGGACTTCTCAGACAGCGGGGTAGGGGTATATCCGTCTGGGATGCGAGTTGAGCCAGATGAGAGGTGGCAGAACTGTCTAGCGGACAGGGTGATCCCCCAATTTCGTTGTTTTGACGTTTTAGTTCCACTCCCTGTTTATCATGTTACCAAATTCACCCTTACTTCCACATTACATCAACTCGATATCAAAAATAATATCACTTCCAACGGTACACAAAAGGTGCGTCCCCAAAATTGATGCTTTCCACCCAAATCAAGGGACGCTCCGCTTGCACAATTACTGCATGATATTCATCCTTCTTGACTGTTAGGCTTTTCCCATCCTGTGCAGTTGCCTTGGCCTTTGCTATCAAATCACGCGCCCACTGAAGATCAAGCCCCTCCTGAAAGTTCAACGCATCTTCGAGACTTGAATTGAATTCAACCAATTTCCCATTGACAGTCATGAACAAATTTCCTGTATCTGCATGATATGCAACTCCCACTATGTCTCCAGGGGCGAACGCAGTATCTATGTGTCCATCCATGAAATTCAGGGCTGCAACAGAAAAGTGGCTGTAAGCTGTTCCGAAATTGGTACTCAAGAAGCGAGGGTTCGCAAGACCAACAAGCAACAAATTTTCAACATTGGCGCGATTCGACGTTCGTTGAAGAGTTACTTCAAAATAGTCATGACCTGATGGGAGCCGTGCAGTCTGGCCAAAGGGGCGCTCAGAGACTTGAGCCATAGCGGATTTCAAGTTGTCGTATTTTCCCTTGTATCGCAACCACGGCAATTGAAAGGCTTCACCCATGCCATTCTTTTCCGCTGGAATAGTGGATACAGGTGTTGTTTCATACACATCCTGGTTACCAGCATGGATCCGGGAGAACTTGAATGGCGACCTGCCAAAATTGATTTCAACCTGACCCCGCCCCTGCGACGCGACGTGTCGCCTCCACAACCCCTCCCCCACAATCTCTTCATAGACATATTGCCCATTAAGCGTAAAAAACGTAACCATACCCTGCCTCGTCCTCAGCAACCCGCATCCAACCGTGTCACTGATTCCCCAACTCAAGTTGGGCCTTTTATCGCCAATGCTTTCCCACGTATACCCTGTGTGATGGTTATTACTCGTCATCTGGACCTGTGTTCCGTCCATGCGCGAAATGCCGACGGCCATGTAGCCGAGCGCGTCGTTCACGTGCACACCGACCAAAGTCTCGTCGAAGCCGTCCGGCTGCCACTCTGGATCGAAGTTTGGCGGAGTCACGTCCTGGACGCCCTTTTCGAGCACGGTGACTTCAAAGTACGGGATACGGGGGCCTGTCATTCCCAAAGTTGCGAATTGAGTTGAGAAGGGGAGCATCGTCCCGACGCATCGATACGCGTTCATGAAGTAGCTCTTGTGAGCGTCCATTGAGTACTCAGTGAACGTGTCCCAGTTGTCGTCGTTGGCACAATCCTGGGCAAAGATCACTTTCTGAGGAACGTTTCCCGGCTCCACAGTGACCAATACGTCGTCCGGAGTGGCACAGATAACTGCCGCCTCGGGCTCCGTTCTTGCATCATCGGACGAAGGGGCTGCCCTGTCATCAGCGGCCGACTGCACGCGAGCTGGCTGAACCACGAAAGCACCCACACGAAACTCGGTAAAGATGTGGCGGCGTAAGGCAGTCGAGACTCGCGAGACACGATACAGTGAGTCGGGGTCCACGTGGGAGAGGATGGCTGAGATGACGTCGGTGTTGAGGCTGAGAAAATCCATTTTCCTGTGGCTCGCGAGGTTGGCTTCGTTCGCGCATGTCCGCTTCGCTTGAGAGTATCTCCGAGGTTTGATTCCAACGCAATTCCTCTTTTATTCTACATCATTTTCACTGTCACCGCTGTAAAGGAAGGGCTTCTGCCCAAAATTGAATTCAACAGCCTTGATCAAGGCCTTGTCAGTCTCCATCAAGGCCAAATGGTACCTTTGCTTGGGAACGGTGACACTCTTCCTTGTGTCAGACTTTGACAAGCATTTGAGGTTCAAGTCGGCAACCCAGCGATGACGCCCGTTACCTGCCTTGGTGTATTCCACAATGGCTTGTTGCAGGTCAACCTTCCTCCCATTCTTGGTGACAAAGAGTTCCCCCATCTCAGCACTGTAGCCCACCCCAATCACATCTCCTGTCATGAAAAATTCAGCCTTAAAGCTCGTGTTGTTCAAGTTGAAAACGGCCACTGAAAATTGGTTGTACTGTGATCCAAAGTTGCTGTTAAAAAAGCTGGGGTGTGCAAGACCAAAATTGAATGTTTGACTGTGGGCATCAGGATTTTTAAGCAGTGTTACTTCCACATAATCATGTCCAGATGGCAAACGTGAAACAAGGCCAAATGGCTGAGATGATAGCCGGTATTCAATAGCCTGATCACGATGGTACTTTCCTTTATAGCCAACCCAGGGAAGGTAAGCTGTATCTCCCATTGAGTTAAATCCTTTTGCTGTGATGATGCTAGCTGGCAGGGTCTCAGTAAAAACGTTGCCTGCTCCAACTTTGGAAAACTTGAATGGCAATTGACCAAAGTTGATTTCAATCTTTCCTTGCCCTTGGGATGCAATGTATGAATGCCAATTGCCCTTGCTCATTGGCACACTAAATACAAATTCTCCATTGACAGTGAAGATGGCATGGAGGCCACCTGTGAACGACTTGAGCAGCCCACATCCAACGGTATCCCCTATGCCCCAATTGACATTTGGACGGTCATCTGAAATGCTTTCCCATGTACGTCCCGTGTGATAATTATTGCTGGTCATGCAAATATTGCACCCAGTATCGCGTGCAACACCGATCGTCATTTGCCCCAGATTGTTGTTGACTTCCACGAAATGCTCCTGTCCATCCCAAAACCCTTTGCGAGCATCCTTGAAAGCAGGCGGGACCGCGCCATCCAGCCCCTTCTCCAGAACAGTGATTTCAAAATACGGAATTTGAGGACTCTGTTGGGTGTCCAGTCGCGCAAATTGGGCAACAAAAGGCAGGAAGGTCCAAATGGAACGATCCGCATTCATAAAGTAAGTCCTGAACACAGCCTGGGAAGACTCTGAGAAGGTGTCCCAGTTTTCGTTGATGCCAGGATCTTGCGCGAAGGTCACCTCGTCCAGGACAGCTCCGGATTCATGCGTCTTGCTCGCGATCCACACGTCTTGCGGGACGGCAAACGCGAGGTCGGACGCATCGGGTGCGTCAGGCGAGGCGCACCCGTCGTCGTCTGGCTCGAGCGGCGCTGGCCGAGTCGCGAACACGGGATGCGAGCCGAACACGGTGCGCCGGAGGTCCCCGGAGACCTGAGACAGTCTGAACTGCGCATCGCCGTCCAGACGGGAGACGATGGCCCCGACGACGTCCGCGTTGAGCGTGAGGAGGTTCATCGGTGATCACGGCTTGATTGCGCGCTGATTGGATCAGTCATCACCCTTCGTTCCTCTGCTTTCAGCTCAGACTGATTTGACAACAGTTGGAGAAAAGATGTGCACGGTCCCCTCTTTAAAATGAAGAACACCAGAGTCAGTCTCAGTCACAGAAACAAGTATTCTGGCATTGAAGCAATAAAAGTCGCACTCTAGCATCTTTTGACTGTATATTACCAGTATAAGTATTGCCAGACACGAGGTTGAAAAGTAGCGCGAAACAAAACAATGGAGGTGCACATGAAATTGGTCCCTTTTTTGGCGAACACTAGGCCAAGGTACTTATATCCTCCAACTGTACGGATGGTTCCAAAGTTTTTGTGCTACAGTGTACTGAGGATAAAGTTCCATGTTGGAGGATGTTAAGTGCAGCGCACGTGCAGTGCGTCCACACTGTTCAGTTGAGGCACAATGATTATCATAACAAGGTCAGTTCCTGTGAGCAAGCATTGCATATGAGTAACACGAGAAACCAAGAGCAATACAGGAAGTGAGGAATGTCCTATGGAAGTTTTGCAGTTTGAGCAACATGAGACGGACGAGAAAGTGAGCGATGAGTTGCTGAGAAGAGACGCCTACACTCCTACTCCATCCGCCAGACGCATTCCAAACTTAGAATTAAAACAAAGCAAGATTCAAGGTTTGAGTGTCATCACATAGATGCGACTCCTCGACAAACACTGACACAAGACACTACAAAGCAAACCAGACCAAGTCATTGTTTTAAGGAGGTGGGCTGTGAGACAGGTGGGGGTACTATTGTCGCTTGAAATGCTCCCGACAGGCGTTACTGCGGTTTGAATCCGGGGCCGGGAAGCGCACGCATATCACCAGACAAATAAATTCAAGTAAATTGAAATTTCAGGGGCAAGATTTACGTGATTCCCTTCAAAGAATGGAGACACCAGAAGCGCCGCTATCATTCCCAACGACAGCAGCTAGTCGATGGGCCTTGATACGAGGGAATCTCTCTCACATATCTCGTAATATTCCCTCGACGCCACCGCGAAAGTTCCAAACCGCAGCGGCAACGATTGAGGTCACTTCTCCAATGTTTGCAAGCAGTTCAGTCGAATCATCTCAAGTGCCCACTACTGTCAACACGAGCAATTACGCTCTGACTGTTCGTCATGGCTTCCAATTCAGGGCGCGCCTTGCCTGTAAGCATGCCCTGGTAGTGGCTGTGGCGCACGAAAAAGCACCTCGGCATCGAGATGAAGGCCATTGGGAGGATGGAATCGACGACACATTTGCGACAATGGGAGATGCTATGCAAAAGACAAAACGCGATTCAGCGGTGGAGCTCGATGCTTCTTCAAAATTCAGAGAGAACTCTCGAATTAAATCAACGGACACTCTAAAATCGGAAAAAAAGCCCACTAAAATGAAATTGTATACTTTCGTGGCAGTGGAACATAATAAGTCCGTGAGACTTTGGGATTCGTCAACGAAGATGAGGCCGGAGCCGAAACCAAGACTTATCGCAAAAGTGAACCGCACGTGCCAAAAAATTGCATATATCCCAAGATATAGTATTTATGCCACATGTGCTGAGGAAAAAGAAATTCGAGTTCGTTTTCTTCGCTTTCAACTGTGTTGAGTTCAACACTGAGACTCTCATCCCAGTTTTTCAGTCCTCGATTCGAATTACTACAGTCCCACAAATCAAGCCAGCATATTCAGTTTCTTGTGTATAACGATCGTTTGAACCAGCTAATAGCTGTTAGCTCCCACGTCATCATGATATGGGGACTAAAAGCGGCAGTTCACAGGTTTCTCTGGTGCTTATTCATATGGACCCCTATTTACCTATTTATTGGTTCTTCTTATCAGAGGGCGGCTGAATATTGACTTATCGCTTCGACATGCGACTGAAATCAGTTTGCCTACCAAAGAATGGATCACAAACGTATTTCTGGATGCTTTTAGTCAGTATCTGTACGTCATGGTGAATAGCAAAGTACTGGTAAGGTCTCAGTGTCATTAGTAATGCCTTTCAAGACTGCTCAGCAGAACTCGATAGATTTATGAATGCAGCACTTGCATGGAGGTCGACAGTTGGCTGCAAGTTTCTTCAAGACAAGTGACCAGTATAGTTTGCTATCATCCATACAGTTTTACAATTCTTGGGTGTAAAGACGGAACAAGTTAGGTTCTTGCCAATTGTTCAACAACCTTTTGACAGGAACCATTGTTTAGTCAAGGTTCTAAATATGTCAAGCGCCCTTGTTCATGAGTTTCAAAGTCATTACAGGCCAATAACGTCCTTAGCCCTTTATCCGCATTCAGCAGGAGGCCCTGTCGTCATTGCAACAGCCCTCGACAAAACCATACGAATGTACAGCCTCAAAACCTTCAAGGAGGTGTACTGCTTGAGACTTGTTGAAAATCCAGTCGCCTTAACGGTGTTGGACGATGCTACTATGTGCATTACTTCCTCGGAGTCTGTGACACTTTGGAACTTGAATCACATCAACAGCGGGTTTTGCACTCTCAAGTTTGTACTTTCGTTCTTTTAATGCTACATCATGATTGAATACTTGCTTGGATCCAGTTCGCACGCTATTAAAATTGCAAGAGTCGATTCGTTGGGAGGAATTCCAACGCGCATCCTCACACGCACGGAAGATGACGTCATCCGTCTTGTATCTCCAATCAATGGAAAAGTTCTCACCACCTGTCTACCACTTTTTGAAATGGATAAAGTCGTCGAAGTTGCTTACAGCGCAAAAATAGGCAAGTTGTTTTTTGAATCCAGGAGATTTTAACAATTTAAATGTGCGAGCAGACAAAATGTTTTTGCTCATTGAAACCGGAGAAATCTGGACAATCGGCACCACGCACAATCCTTGTGTGGTTCTCGATATCTGGCGTTCTATTGGAGAAGAAATATCGGTTCTCGTGGTGGTAGAAGGTTCTCAGTTGCTTGACGGTTCCAACTCCATGACAAGGCAGAAAAACGTAGTAGGAAGTCATTCTGCTGGTGTAAGCCTGTCGTTTGCAGTTTTGATGAGCGGCACTACAAACGGACAAATTTTGTTATACAACCTAGTTGGTGACGTTGTGTATCGCCAGCAGCTGCATCTAGGAAAAGTGACGTGTATAGTCAGTGATATTGAGCACAATATTATCGTCAGTGGTGGAGAAGACAAACTCATTCGAGTGTCAAGGTTTTCACCAATGTCTCCAGATATTTTCGATGTTCTTGTATCTATTGAAGCGGAAGCAGTGCCACGCATTATCAGTATTGGAAGCAATTATATTTGCGTCTGTTACGATGACGCTACACTGCATATGTATCAGTTCAATCTTGGAACAGGCACTTCTCGATTGGTTCCGAACCACAGCAAAAGCGATGACCATACGGAAACAATAACCTCCATATGCAGTGCGAAAGCACTGGGCTTGTTCATTACAGCCAGTATGGATTCCACTGTTAAAGTGTGGGATCTTCATAATAATATGGTCAGGTAAGTCGTAATTGTGGCAGTCTTATTCCACATCCATCTCATTGAAATGATACAGAGAAATACAATTTCATCATCCGATACTTTCCGTTGCTTTGGCAAGCCAGAGGGGCGACCTACTTCTAGATATCGACAACAGAATCGACATAATCGCTTACAACTTGTATCTGCCACCTCCTTACATTAAACTTGTCGAAGCTTCGTCACGTCAAGAGGAGTCGAACTCCGAGTTTGAAGACCCCATCCAGTTCGCGGATGACTTCAATTTCAAACAAAATTTTGCCAGTGCACACGTTCCTATCTCTGCGGACGAACTTAATCTTGGTTTGTCTGGATTAGAAACTCGGAAAAAATTAGAGCCTTCACAACTATTTGCTCAAATGAATTTTGCAGTGGATGCAGGGATGGAAGTAGCCATTAAAACGAAGCTGAGATTAAGTGCACAGAAGCGCCGTGAGCTTTTGAAGGAAGGGGAGCGAGTCTATGAAGAACTGATGCAGAAATTGGCGGTTGTGATGGAACGCCGGCGTCGGATAGTTGAGAGTGCCAAAAGACGATTAGATCTTGAGAATCTTGAAATTGAGAAGCGGGTGGGTGGTTTGTGTTGTTTTGCTGCTGTTCTCACTGCAGTTTTTCAAAAAAAGGAACTCGTGCTTCATGAAGAATTTGAAAAACACCAGAAGCATCAGCAATTAATGGAAGTAGAACCAACTTATCTGAAAAAGACACGCTGGCAAATTGAGTCGTTCAATGCTTTAGTTCCAGCCTCTGATACACAAGGCGATACTGGAACCGCTATTGATTCAATGGAAGTATTAAAGAAGTTCCAATTCTTCGAAGAGGAGAGCATTGGTATCAGTGACAAACCCCGTTCCATGACGGCAGACTTAATCGAGGAACAAGGCGGGGACAAATTTCAAGTGCTTGAAAATGCGAAAGATACTCTGCCTGACTCTGTGCTTGAAGAATTAATTCCAGGAACCCCTCCTGACCCGGAGGAAGAGTATGAGGATTTTGAGGGATACGGTGAAGATTCAAACGAAGCGATCGTGGATCCAGTCACGGAAGCAACCAAAGGTGCACTCTAGAATCACTTTCTTTCTTTTATTAACACAAGTACCGCGCAGAAAACGCTAAGGCTGAGAAAAGGCATGAAGCAAAGAAAACTGAACTGCATTTTGCTCCAGATGGCCTTCTTCCGAATTCAATTTTAAACACTAAAATTCTGGAATGGAAGAATGAACACCCTGCTTTCAAAGTTCAAAGCTTCTTAGATGCCGTGCAAATGGCGGTTCGGAAGCGACAAGCGAGTATGGCTGTCGAGCAGCTGGATGCAGCCAAGGAAGCGGCCAAAAAAGCCGCCTTCAAAAACAAAATTCAAGACATGCTGAAAAAGAAGCAAGAAGAGGAAAGGATTGAGGCTGAAAAAGCAGAGGCTGCAGCAAAAGCTGCTTTGGATAATGGTGAGGGACTCGTCGAAAAGGAAACGCTGGAAGGCAGTCGCTCAGTATCGCATGCGAGACCTCGACCAGCTCCAACTAAGACCATTGCACCTCTGCAAAAAGTCAAAGTCGTTGAAAAATATCCACGCATTCTAGCAGAAGGAATGAAATTCTCATGGTTTCCGATGGATGATGTTTTCTATCCACTTATTGAAAAGGTTAACTTGTACATCAAGAAAGACAAGAAAAAGGAAGAAGATCTCCGGAAATTAAAGATAGAGCCCAACTCGGAATCCATGATGCCAATTATACTGGAAACATTCAAGAAGCAAACAGCTGCTGGAATCAAACTGCAAATATTTCAGTACATGACTTGGATTTTTGAAGAATTTGGGTGCCGAGACACTACCACATTGCTTCGTTTCTTTTGTCGGTACTTACAGACAAACCCTTACGTCGACCTTGAGCCCGAAGAACTTATGGTAGGTATATTTTCCCTGTTTAAATGAAAACTAAGAATATCTGCACAGTTTCGAGAACTTGTAATCAAGTATCTGCCAAAGTTCGGTCTGAGTCAAATCGAGCTAATGCCAACCTTGATCATACAGCTCATGTCACCAATTGAAAGCCTTCAGAGTAGCGCCGTACAAACTCTCTTATCTTGTGGTCTCTTCGATGACTACCACCACCGCCTTCAACTCAAAATCAAAGAGTTATTTTCGCCGGTAGCTTTCTTGAAAACATTTGAAAAAACCCGAATATTTGACGCACAAAACTTTAGAATGAAGCAACTTTACAAGCGGAGGCTGTGGCCATACGAGAATCCAAGATCCAAACCCCGCGAAAACAACAGCTCTTACTCGCGGTGAATGAACCAACACGATTGTCACCATTGAGACGGAGCAACTCCATCAATACTGGCATTCTAAGTGTAAATTCACAGGGGTCAACAATTCAATCACAGGCGCCTCCTACAAATGTGCCATCACTGCAATCACCAGCAGTATTGGAAGTTCGAAATAATATCATGGTTTGGCTTCGTAAAACGTTGAGACGGTATTTGATCCGAACTGGTGTGTAGTTGGACGTCCATGAATTGTCAGAACAACTAATAGAAATTTCGAACAGCCAAGGATGATGAAACGGTGATTAAGCTCAAAGAACTGAATGAGAGTGGACTTGTTGATAGAACCAAGGACAAGAAGGCTTTAGAGGAAAAGGAAAAGGAAGACCAGGAAATGATCACGCTTCGTGACAAGGAAATGAGCAAGTCTGCCAAAATGTCCTCCATGACCATTGCAGCATCTACCAGAAGCTTGTTAGGACGATCCTCCGTTACATTGAAACCTCCTCCTGCTGCCGTAGGCAAGGGTGCGCCGAAACGAAAAAGCGTCGTCGTGGCTGGTAGCAATAAGAAGGCTGCGCGTGTGTCGTTGTCGATGGCCCCGCCCTTGAAAACGATCGAAGCCAAAAAACCAAAGTCGGCTGGGTCTATCGTACGTTGCATTGGCAACTCCCGTCCTCCCCCCTAAACGATGTAAACAGGACCTTCTCAATAATCACAATCCCGTCAACACTGGTCCAACCACAATTACAAGGAACCCTCTCATCATGCTTCAAACTCCGACTGTTCTTGACTTCATCAACATTCTGAACCTGTTCTGCATCAGTGCCGAACGCAAAGCCAAAAAGGAGGAACGTGACTACATTGAGCGCCTCGCGCGTGAGGCTCGTCTCGCCGAAGAATTACTTCTCGAGAAAGAAAAAATGGAACAGATGGCAGAGTTCCTACGCACGCGCGAAGCGGAGAAGGAGGCGCGGGCACAGGCGATTCGGGACAAATTAGCAGCCAAAGCGCTAGCACTGCAAATGCAGAAAGAAAAAGAAGAGGCAGACGCGGCGGCAGCTGCCGCTCGGAATGCGCGGAAGGTGTTTAAGGGGTTCACTGGCCCTACACATCAGAGCAAATGTCACCCTTCCAGAGAGACATTGGACAGTTGAGTTATTTATGTTGGATATTTAGAAATATCATGTTTCTGATATCATCAAAATTGCAGCCAACTTCTTCCCCATCAATCGTCATGCACGGAGTCTCGGCACAACTATGCTCTCACACCACTTCCAAACGCTCAACCGCAGTATGGCAATTGAGCATGTCCAACTAGATCCTTTCGGCGTCACCATTCAAAATACACCCAAGACCCAAGTAACCCTCTCAAAAGCACGGGCCAATCTCAAACTCCCATCGCTCCATAACCATTACCTTCCCTCAATAACTCCACCGCACCTCCCTATACGTCTCGCGTCTCCACAGCCGCCGCCCACTCCTAAAACTTCGGATCTGTCACCTTGGAAGCGACCTTCCTTTTACGAGGACAGCAGTATGTGGAGTTATGTCGATCCGGCACCGGAAAACACGGTGTTGACGGGTATAGATATAGATTATATTCGGCGAGGCGGCTCAGGTGTGGAAGGGTCAGCTCACGCCAGTAATGCCGTCAAAAAGGGTGATTCTCGGACCAGCTTGTTCCTGCCTGAATTTCACACGGGTCGAAAATACTTCGTGCTGGATTTGGCAGACCCAGTGGATATTGATGACGAAGGGGAGGATCACCACCACCACCACCACCACCACCACCACCACCACGACTACCGCCACGGTCCAGGGAAGTATAACCATAACCATCATACCAATCGCACAAAAAAGGGGGACAATTCGAAGCAGCCCCAATAGTAGAGCAGAATTAATAAAGGGATGCGATGCTGTGACGAACAGCCACTCGCCCTTCAAACCCGAGAAGTTTTTGAAAAAAGGTCCAAAAATGAAATCCGAACGAAAGCCGCGCCTTCTGATCGTGTCGAACCGGCTTCCGATCACAGTGCAAGTTCAGAACGACGGATCGTTTTTGTGCTCGCGGTCGACGGGCGGCCTTGTTGCCGGGCTGTCGGGGCTGAGCGAGAAGACGCCGTTCGCGTGGTACGGATGGCCTGGTGCGGCACCCTCCCCTCGCTTCCTCAGTGCGAAGGCAGGGCATTGATACATGGTTGGACTAGGCGTCTCTGTGCCCCGCGAGGAGGACCAGGATCGCATGCGCAAACACCTGCAGCAGACATATGACGCTGTGCCCCTCTTTCTTCCAGAACACGTAGCGAAAGACTTTTACTCTGGATTCTGCAACGGGTAGATTACTATACATTAGTTTGCTTGCCTGAATATCAGCTGCTGACGACTGGCATTCAGGATTCTGTGGCCCCTCTTCCATTACCACCCGCACCATGAACTCTCCTTCAACACAGCCCACTTCACCGCATACACGTCCGCCAATCTCATCTTCGCAGAAACTCTTGCTCACGACATTCAACCGGGCGACACTGTCTGGATTCACGATTTCCACCTGATGTGTGTCCCCGCCATGCTCACGCGTCTTTTGGATCCTGCAGTCAGAGGAAAGATCCGTATAGGTTTCTTTCTGCATACCCCATTTCCGTCTTCAGAGGTCTATCGCATCCTGCCTGTGAGGTGTGTGTACTGACGCGAAAGAAGTGATGCGAAAAAGTGAGGCACCGTGAAAGCATAAGAAGGGTAGAGAGATCCCGCAGCGAGTTTATGGATTTGAAAGGATGATGCCAGTGAGCATCGGGTCGACGCGCGCGAGCGCAACAATTTTCTCAATGACCTTCATTCCTTCGCAGAAAGGAACTATTGCGAGGTCTGCTGGGAGGTGCAGACTGCATTGGCTTTCAAACATACGACTACGCGCGCCATTTCATGAGTTCCTGCTCAAGGTAAGCTAGTCATCAATCATCATCGCCTTTTTAACTATCATACCAGAATCTTGGGACTGCACTGTTTCCCCGACGGTGTCGAGTTTGAGGGTCGCAAAGTGAAAGTCGGCACTTACCCCATCGGAATCGACCCTGATAAGTTCGTTAAGGTAACAACAACCTGTTAACATCCTATGAACTCACACACTCTCTCAATCCACCAACACAGGGCCTCGAATCGCCCTCTGTTCAAGCACATATTGCAAAGCTACGCTCCCGTTTTCGCAACACCAAAATCATGATTGGCATCGACCGCCTCGACTACATCAAGGCCCTCCCACAGAAACTGCACGCCTTCAGCCATCTCCTACACACGCACCCGGAGCTGCGCGACGGTCGCTGCGTGCTGATCCAGGTGGCGGTGCCGAGCCGGGGCGACGTTCTTGAGTATCAGAACCTGGAGCGTGTCGTGAACGGGCTCGTGGGAAAAGTGAATGGGCGGTTTGGCTGCGTGGAGCATGTGCCGGTACATTATGTGCACAAGGGGGTCGCGTTTGAAGAGTTGGTCGCATTGTATGCGGTGGCGGATGTGTGCGTGGTGAGTTGTGAGGGGATATTTTGGTTGTTTGGATATCTGACTAATTGACCAGGTGGCGAGTACGCGGGATGGAATGAATCTGGTTAGTTACGAGTTTATTGCCTCTCAGCAAGGCCAGCATGGCGCCCTTGTATTGAGCGAATTTGCTGGTGCTGCGCAATCCATGAACGGAGCCATTATTGTGAATCCTTGGAACACGGAGGAGCTTTCAAATGGCATGTATGAAGCGTTGACCATGTCGGCCAAACAAAAAGAGGAAAATTACAAGAAGCTGAGCCGTTATGTAAACAAGTACACGGCTGAGCGGTGGGGCACGTCGTTTGTGAATGATTTGCGGGTGAGGATCAAACATGGGTCTAGTCCCTTTTGTGACTCTTTGGCTGGTTACAGAGTTTGCCTGACTCGTTTACGGGGAACTTATTGCTTCCGTTGACGCCAGAGATTGTTGCCAAGAAGTATCAGCTGTCAAAGAAGAAGCGGGTCAGTCCCCGGTTCAGTTTGCTTCAATCCTGCTGATAAATTCAATCGAACACAGGTCTTCTTTATTGACTACGATGGCACTTTGATTGCCACGGGCCGCTTGCCGGAGTTCAGCAACCCTTCCAAACCGACGCGTGGCCTCATCCGAAAATTGGCTTCCCTACCAGACACCTATGTATATATCATGTCCGGTCGTTCCCGCGCCTACCTCGATACCTGGTTCGGCGATCTATCGGTCGGCCTCTGTGCTGAGCACGGTTGCTTCTACCGCCATCCACCCACCTTTGACGCAACCCTAATTGAAGCGCTCATGCTTGAGAGCGACCGCAGCATCAACAGCACGAGTCCCATCAGCAGCCCCATACACGGCAGCTTTCTCACCATGTCTTTCTCGAACCCCTCTGTTGCGGACATGATTGCGCCGCGGCCTTTGAAGAACCAGACCAGCATCACGGCGTCGAGCCTATTACAGAGCGCCGTGCCATATAGTCCCATGACGCGACACATATCGCCGTTCCGCATGCCTCCGCAGCAACCGGCGAGTCCGAACCCGAGTTTGGGGGCAGCGAGCAGTAGCGGTGGTGGAGGTGGTAGTAAGCCCGTGTTGCGAAGAATGCAGCATGGGTGGTTCGCGCTGGTGGATCAGGTGGATTCCTCGTGGTGCGATGAGATTCGGCCCCTGTTTGAGTATTACACTGAGCGCACTCCAGGATCGTTGATGGAGGAGAAGGAGGTAAATATGACTTGGAATTACAGAAACTCGGTGAGTTTGTTAAGTTTTAGGTGTGACGCGAATCTCGCTAATTAACGGGCAGGATCCCGAATTTGGAATGTGGCAAGCGGCGGAACTGCACGTAAATTTGGAGCAGATTGTCAATCACCTGGCTTTATCGGTTAGTTTTTCTTTAAAGTTCATATGGTGTTAAAGGCTGCGTTTCCTAGATCATTCTTGGCAACCGAACAGTTGAGGTGAGACCCAGCATGGTGGACAAGGCGACTGCGGCCCGTTCTATTGTGCACGACCTCAACCTTGCAACGTCTCCTGTATCTCTGGGAGCCGTCGACTTTTATGCATGTTTTGGGGATGGCAAGACAGATGAAGTTGTCTTCCAATACCTCAAAGAGTTTGGTGACTCTGCTCAAGTAGCCACATGCACCATTGGCAGAAAACAGAGTGAAGCTGTCTATTTCTTGGAAAATGTTAATTCTGTTGTCAGTTTGCTTGATGAATTCTTGTTGCTGGTGCATGAGGGTAACTCAGATGGTAGTGGAAATACTTTGGATGAAGTTGAATGAATCTCTTGTTGAGCAATACTCCTGTGTTTCAACACCCCTCTTTTTTTGTGGACCACTGAAGATCCAGCCACCCAACTCTCATCCTTCATCACTCATTTCGCTCCAAATTTCCTTGAAAATGCAATCATTCCTCCCTCATTTGCTTCCCAAATCTCGGATTTAGTATTTTAGAACACAGCTTTCACTACCCACATCAAACTTGTCCTGTTAAGTGCTCATTTCATTTGAACCTAATCCACCAATCCTGCCCATAACAGCCTCCTTAGTATAAAGTCTTAGCAACTTCCAACTTTTCCCTACTCGATCAGCACAATCTAGGCCTCGTGAAAATCTTGGTGCCACTAACATAGAAGCTTATCATCCGGAAAAAATGTTATCATTGTTACAGATTCTGTCACACTTGTATCAAAAGAATGATATGGTTCTTTTGGTGCACTTAAAAATGACACCAAAGAGTTAAACATTCGCAACTAACATGATACTTTTGCATGTTATATTAGAATTTCCAATAACCACGTTAGAAAAGCGAAGTTCATACGCCATAAGTGAGTTTCTCTGGAATCCGTGGTTTAACACCCTCCCCCTGAACGTCAATTATACAAAAAAATTACATCCATCTGACAATCTCGAAACTCGCAAGATGACATCTCTTGATATCGCAGACGTTCCGCAGCACTTTTCTATTGTTGGACTTACGCTTAATGCACAAGAACGTGCTGTTATGCAAACATCACTGCAGGTCAAGGCCGAGGCTGAAAAATTGAGTTACTTGTCGTTTTGGGGCAAGATCCTGGGCATCCAAAAAGACTACATGATTGCGCAGGCCTCCGGAGGCAATCTGTTTGCAAGGAAGTTCTATTACAGGTTGAGATCAATGGTTTATGGGAAGCTTTCGCCATTTCTGACATACAAACAAGTCTCGATCTCACCAACTGGCTCCAACTGCCAGAAGTAACACCTGAGGATATGCATATCATTGATCAAATCAACAAAAAATTCACAGGCGATCCTGCATTTGAGTACAGTCTCGGTAAGCGAAGAGTTTTCTAGTCGGGCATTGTTTATCACGCGCACACACGCACCCGCACACACACTCACTCACACACACACACACACACACACGCATATATATATACGTATACCGATTATAAAAACAGTAGCTGGGGAAGAATCCGACGGTGAAGAGGTCAAATACATCGTTCGATATCGTATGTTTTAATGATCAGAATTACAGAAACAAAAGGGTCAATCCGTAAATGAGGAAAAAAGACTTTCAGGCATTATTCAACTGATAAACTATGACGTTCAAGTGGTACCCCGCGGCGCCTACTACAGAGATGGAAGTTTGACTTTGCAACTGAACCCGATGTTCGGAGGTGATCATTTCTTTCCCTCCAAATTTCATTAACCGTGTGGCGGATAGGTCTCCAGCAGGCCGAACTTGGCGAACTCAATAGTTATTGCCACTTCCGTGAAGGATTTAATATCAATAAGAAGACTGTACTTGAGCGAGCCTCCAACTTCGACGAAACAATTGACATTTTTGATGCTATTTCTACTGATGAACCAAGAGGTGAATCATACGTCTGAATGAGAGTATCAATGTAACTTACTGGTGCACAAGGTGTTTGGACTATCCAATCCGAAAGGGGGGGGTCTGTTTCTCTGATTCGATCATTGCTGTGGCCTGGATATGTTTTCTATCACACTCCTACACCCGCAAAATGGGGAGGAATGTATTATGGCTGGGGTTTGAAGAACCATAATATTGGTTTTATGCTTTGATATTTCTTTCGTTGTTACGATGTGGTCAAGTAAAGAACTGCATAGAGAAATGGTGTCTGCCTGAGCCCACACGCCAAGATGCTACCTCGCCTCATTACGGCACCCCCCTAACTTCCTATTTTAGCGCGTCAGAAGACATAACTAGCCCTTTCACAGGCGCTTCAAGCTGCTCAACCAACCGTTCAACCTTCAAAGACCAGGCAGGTCCTCGCTGTCTCCACGGCCACAACCACTACTGTCATCAATATAATGTCTGGCTTCGAAGCAGGCCCATTTTATGGTGCGCATGTTGCATTGTGATCAACCATGCCTGGCACTCGAAGTGCCTGAGGGGTCGTCACTGAGTGCTTACAGGAGAGCTGGCTAAACCACAAAAGCACCCAAACGAAACTTGACAAAGATGTGGCGGCGTAAGATACTTGAAACGAGCTATAAACGGTACAGCGAGGATATCCTAATTGATGTCCGCGTTGAGACTGAGCAAATGCAGTTTTTTGTTGTAAAGAGTGTCCAGTTCCTCCCATTCATACACCACTTAAATTTATTGCAATTTATTATTATTAAGGAACGACACAAACTCAGGTGAAAAACATGGTGCTCTTCATTTTTACAGTGACTTGATGGAATTCGTCAATCAGCGCCGACTCTATACCTCCAGTGCCCGCCAACTGGCTCATGTCAAGCCTCCCGCCCCTCCTGGTCGGTACGCGAGTAAGCGTGCGTAGTAGATGGCTGGAATGGCACCCACGGAACGAGTCTATTAAAGTAAAGGTCAATCACATTATCGACGGAGATATTGTATCAAAAGTAGCTACATACGGCTCTGGCAAACAGGAAGCTCATTCTATAACGGAAGATTTCCATTCCATGATTGTGGCATTCAAAAAATAGTCGGCCTAGTTTTGTTATAAGAGAATGAGACACCAAGTCAAAAGAATGTAAAGTAGAAGTGGATTTTTACCCATGAAGTCGACGACCGAATTGTACGGTATCTTGTAAGGGTCACCAAAAACGGCAATCGGCCAAAAATCGAGACTCGCCGGTTTGAAATACTTGACATTTCCGGCACGCGTCAGGTCGTCTGAGAATGAGGCAAGGAGGGCTTGAATTCAATGACGGCTCGTCATGTGAGACGAACAAAAGGTTTAGAAACCCACAAGCTCCATTCAGCGGAGATGCAGTCATATTCAGGCCTCCGGTAAGAAGGGGACCTCGAAGCACTCGCGCGTCAATCAGCTCCATTTCCGGCTTGACCGATACACCCCATTCCTTGAGGAGATTGTCGCCAGGTACATCTTGGAGGACCATACGGCCGTAACGAAAAAGAAAGAAAATTATCAGCGAATGATTCGTCAAGGGGTGGAACAATTGAAACAGGAACCTTCCTTCACTGAATTCAAATGCATGCTTGTTTTGTCCTATGGCCATCCACAGCTCGTCACGTGTTTCTTGAAATCTTTCTAGGCGTGTACATGTTCTTGCGGCCGTCGTACACGCCGCATGAGACTCCGCTGACGTTTGCTCCTTTTTTCCATTATTCAAAGACGCGACGGTTGATGGGAAAGAGGGTCTCCGGACTGATGGTGACGTCTAACATTATTTGAGTTGCTATAGAGACGAACGCGGATCGCAAGGAGTCAAAGCAAGATGAAGAAAACGACGTAATGGTAATATTCGCCTTCAAGGATGGATCAAGCCGTACGAGTTAGCAAAGACCTTGATTTTCTACCCACGCGTACCGACACTCTGCTTCAGAATCAGCCAGAGATTGCATTGAACAAGGATGTAAGCAAACTTACGCTGGACGAAGTGGACGGACTTGGCGTTGCTCGATGATGGAAAAGTCCGGGACAAAAGGCTCCTCGGTGGGCTTCCCGCTTGACGGCGTCGACCGAAAATTCCACCGCGACCACGCACAGGCTCTGTAGCAGAGACAGCAGACAAGATGGGGTTGATAGTTTGGGTTTTATGTTTTGGTGCAATATGGCTCGTCAGAAGGCCGCCTTTTACATGGCATCTTAAAGGTTTCAGGGACGTACGAAGTCTCTGACTCAGTCAAGGCTAAACCTTAGTGGACTGCAAGTGTTTGCGACATGCCACCCAACCACAGCCTTCTAGCGCTAGATGAAACGACCCAATTATCAATTTGAAGTGTTTATAAGTTCGATCATTAAGTACTGTTCTTTCAATAAACAAGGAACAAAAAGCAGTAGAGTCCGTCTTATCAATCTTCCAAGCAAGCCTTCGCATCCGCTAGCGCACCAGCCGCAATCCTCCGATCCTCATCATCAAATCCAGGCTTGGACGTAGTCAACTCGCACGCTTCCGTCAACGGTGCAATCGCCTGTTCAAACTGTCCTGTGTACAAACACACCTGTCCAAGCGTCAGTTTCGCCTGATATGCCTGCCATGGCGCCAGCCTGCGAGTATTTTGCACAAGCGTACGCAGGAGCGGCATCGCGTTCTCGTGGCTCTCGAGCATTTTATAGGAGCGCGCGAGCGGCAGCATGGTCTGAAACGTGCGCCGGTGCGTGCTGCCGTAGATCTCGACGCAGTTACTGTAGCTGTCTTCAAGGATGGGTAGAGCCTCTTCCGCACGGTCGGCTGCGACGAGGACGCTACCATAGGCGGCCATGGAGATGAGGGTTTCTGGGTTGAGTTCGCCGAAGATGGCGCGGGTGCGCTGGTAGCACTCTTCGAGCATTGGAAGCGCCGTTTGATAGTCCTTGAGCATGAAGTAGCAAACTCCAAGAGGCAGCGTGGTAATAATGGACATTGGAGAAGCAGGACCATATTTTTGAGTCACTATCTGGTTATTGCTGTACAAGACCTCCAACGCTTGCTGATATCTACCAGACCAAATGTACGTCATTCCTAGATAAATGGCAATTGAAGAACAATCGATGGAGGGAGTATAGACACTCAAGAGCACGCGCTCGGCATCATTATACAGACATTGATAAGAAAATGCGTTCCCGCAAATTCCTTTCAATTGCCGTACTTGAGCAACCGAAGCTGCTGGATTTGCTTCAAGTTTGGGTATCCACTGATTAAACATATCTCCCGCTGAGCGATAATCTTCTGATTCAACATATGCTGTTGTCAGGAGATAAAGTGTCAGAACAGTTGAAGGATGGAAGTCGCCGTGGACGGCCCGATACGTATTCAAAACACCTTCGAAGAGCGGAATTGCCTTGGACACATTCCCTGCAGTCGCGAAACATAAGGGGGAAGCATCTGACTCAAACAACAAATACGAACCTCCATTCAGGTGGATAAATCCTTTGATAGTGGATAGCGCAGCACTCTGCACAGGCGTCTGCGCCTTCCTCGCATATTCGTCCACCACCCCCAAAATCCAGTCGTTCATGACATCCTTCACCATCCCGTCTAAACGCCCAATCCCGCCTTTCCCATTCGTACCCAGCGTCTCCTGCACCACTCGAAAGATGGCATCGCGGTCGGTCGGCTTGAAACTCTCGCTACGCGCGATGCTCACTTTGCCGAGCATGTCGATCCAGGATTGCATGCCGCCTTGACTAAAGGACTCGATGAGGCGCTTGTCCTCGGCGGAGGTCATGGCGACGTGGAAGGAGCTGTGCGTGCGCTTGGTGGCGAAGACTTCGAAGGCGCACCAGGCGCGGGTGAGGGTGACGGGGTCGTCCCAGGGCAAGCAAACCTGTTGGATGTTGTTTCAGGGGCGAAGGATGGGAAGAAAGAGGGTCAGACGCGTTTCAGTGAGAGCAGCGGCCTCGACCGCAAGCGGACGACGGGTGGACGCACCATAACCACGTTTCGCATCTTTTTGATTGCTTCCATGAAAGTGGTTGTCCACCATTCAAAAGCGCGTTCTCCCGTATCATGCTGTCATGTGAGGCGAGGCCTGTCAAAAATACAATCCCAACCCCATGCCACATCCCAGAACAACCGCACATACCTGCGAGTTTGAGAACAAGTCAAACCAAATGATAGGATCCTCCTCCCGATCCATCTTACCCGCCAACTTCAACCCCGCAAAAAACATGTTGATGCTTTCCACCACATCCAAAAACTGGTACGACCACGCATGGCTAATGAACCAGTCCGCCTCATCCACTGCCTTGCTCTCCTCCGGGTTCGCGCTGACTGATAGCAAGTCTACCACACTCTGTCCAGTCGCGATGGTCCACGGCTTCACGAGCTCGACGCAGACCTGCGTCGTTGTGCACCCGGCAAGCCGCGCGGGCGTCCAGTACGAGACGAGGAAGTTGAAGTAAGACAGCTTGACGCCCTTCGTGCTCATCTTCTTCGTGCTCATCTTCTTGCTCGCGTCCGTGGCGGTCGAGGTCGTGCTTTGGATGCTGGCGCTGTGAGGCAGGCTCCCGAAACGGGAGGGGGTGGAAGTGGTTGCGGGTTGCGGGCGCGGGCTCGTGGGGGGTCGCGTCAGGCTGGAGCTTGATAACGCTGGAGAGAAAGCGGTGGTGATCGGGATCGTTTGCGGGAGTGGACGTGGGCTAAACTGGGGCTGGCCCTCATACTCTGGTGGAGGTGGCAGTTGGTATTGGGGCTGTTGCGGGGCTTGTTGCGGGTATGGTCGCGTGATAGGAGCCGCCGAGATGATGGGAGGAGTTCCGGCATACACGGGGGGAACCGTTTGATATTGTGGTTGTTGCTGTTGCGGGTAAGGTCGTGTGACAGGAGGTGTCACGGGGCCAGGAGCAGACAGTGAAACCATTGACGGAGTTCCAGCATACACGGGATTTCCAGGAACTTCCCACTGGGTTCTTCCCGTGGGAGTATCTGCCAAACAACGAGATTAATCACAACTTCCGGAGGCGATGTCGTCAGAGATGGAGCACGACTCACAGATGTAAAACAGCCTCTGCTGGTTGTTTGACCACTGGCCGATCCAGCCCGGAGGAAGCGGCGGTGTCTGCACCTGGGTAGGGGGCGGCGCCTGCACCGCACCAAGTGAGTTTGTGCGGGGCGGAGCGGCGGACACCAGTCCTGAGGGTTTCTCAGCGGTTGACAGGGAGCTGGTCTTGCGCATGGACAAGGGCGGACCAAACTTTTCCGCCAGAGGATTCTTTGCTTCCGTTCGTGCCGTGGACGCGGAGTTGGCCGATGCATTTGAGGGTGACGGGGATGGAGCGCTGAGCCGGCTCGATGCAAGCGGGGCCTGGAGGAAGAAGGCTTGGGACTGGAGGAGCGATGGAGGTGCCCTGGGGGACGGTGCGGAGACGGGAGGATCCCACTGCGTGCGTCCCGTGGCCGTCTCTGAGTTTGAATTGGGTTGGTCACTGCTGTCCGCCCCCAACGCAGGGCAGGACTCTGACCAACGTAGAAGATGAGTCCATTCTTTTGTCCCCACTGGGCAAGCCAGCCCGGAGGCAGACGCGCCTGTTCCTGCGCAACTCGCTGCACAATGCTCGGTGGCAGGTCCATTTCACCACCGTTTCTTGATTCTTTCACGCTTCTGCTGGAAAAGAGTTATATTGCATCCTTGCTAAGCACAAAAGTCAATAGGTTATACTGCACACGACGCCACCCCCCCCCCGCCTCGACTCCACACCGCCTTGACTACACACACTTCCCCCGACACGTTACACCACAGCGCTCTAAAAGAAACAACGACAGAGAGGAACGATGAAAGACCAGGGAAACATAAGAATACTAAAAAGGGACAGATGACGGACATTCTACTTTTTGATGACATCAAAGTCCGAAGGTGGTTGCAAAATTCCGTATGCGACAGAACCGCCTATTCGTTGGAGAAAACGAAGAGAATCAGAACCTCCATCCGCATCGCCAACCGGAATGCAAAAGGCAAAAATAACTTACCCTCCAAAAACGAAGCGATCACAGTGAGAGGCATCGTAATGAGCACCCGCAGCACCATCAAGAACGGATTCACCTTCTTGTCCAAATCCTGCAAGAAGATACCCAGCATGTACATGTACAGGAAAATGACAAAATTGAAGTCCGCCGCCACCGCCATCCACCGCGGTGTATCGTAGTGGAACTTGAACCCGAGCGGCACACTCAGCACAAAGCAGACCAAACTCACAAGTCCCAAGGTCCAAAAGAAGGTCCATATTTTGGGCAGGAAGTTGGGCAGCCGCCGCACGCCGACGTACCAGCGTCGGCGCTGCTTCATGAAGCCGACCAGGTCCAGGGGACTCTGCTCGCGCACGATGCCGCAGATTTTGCCACACCGGAAGCCGTGGTCCCACGCCTTCATGGCAAACTGGTAGTCTTCGGTAAGGGAGCCGAGGTCCCAAGTGACGGCGTTTTCAACGAGACCATTCGTGAGGAGAAACGAGCCGTGCGCGCCAAAGACGGGGCGGTGGAAGTACGTGTATCTGTTTTCCATCAATGAACGGGTCAGGCCGAGACCAACGCAAAACAAGAAGTTGGACAAAGGACTCAACTGCAATGCAAAGCGCGACACATCGTCCCCCACGCGCAATGCATCCGCCACCGTAAAGAACCAATTATTCCAGTACTTGTACTGGTTATAAAAAATAACCCCCTGCCCAAAATGAAACTCCTTTTCATACTCAATGAACTCCACCACCCTCCTCACACTCTCGTCATCAATCACACTCTCCTCGTCCAGGTGCAGCACCCAGTCGTGCTCCGTGAAGCGCATCGTCTGTCGGTACCACTCCAGCGCGCGCGCTTTGTACTTGCTATGTGCGGTGCCAAAGGCCTTCGGGCATGTGTAACAGTTGATGCCCTCGAAAAAGTAAGGCTCGTCAGTGAGGACGTGCACGCGGATGGCCGGATGCATGCGTTCGAGGTGGCGGTGCGCTTCCCACGCGCGGTAGACGGCCTGTCACAATTTTGTTTTGGTTAGGTCGGCGACTGGGCAAATTGTCGGGGTTGCGCGCAGTCCGCACTCCAGTGTGACAAATACGACGTTAGCCTTGGCCAAGGTTCCCACTTTGCAACCATCCTCCAGTGTGATGCTGGGGATGGCGCATGCCAAGTGAGATTTGCCCGGGCATAGTTCCTTTCGACAAGGTGTGTGGCACAACCGGCCTCCTTTCAACAGCAAGGTGCCTGCCATCCTTCGAGGACTTATCCATGCCACGCGCGCACTCCGCCAAGTCCTCGGCCTCGTTTGCAACGTAAAAGAGTATTGGTATTCCAGTCCCGCCAGTCCCACTCCCACCAATTGCAGATCTGAAGCCGCGGCCCGGGCGCTCACCTCGCGGTTATCGCCCTTTGTGACAGTGAGAATGTACAAGTTGTCGAGCCGTCGCTTCTTGATACCCTCGGCTTCGTAGTTTAAGAATTTAGGTGTCCGGAAGGGCAGACAGATACCAAAGAAGCAGACGATCGTGTATGGCAGCGGGAAGAGGAGACCTAATAGAGAGTGGTTTGTTTTGTCAGACACGGACGGTGGTGGATGAAATTTCATTTGATTGTTTGGGATTGGTGATTACGAGGGATGGATTGGCTGCAGGGTGCAAACAAGCGCACTGCAGTGGCTCTGCTCACCAATCTTCCACCAGCAGCCTGGATTCCAGAGCTCGTAGTCCTGCACGCCAAGGTACTGTCCCAGCCAGAAAGTCTTGAACCAGGTTCCGGCGAAGACGACGAGCAGATTGAAGATCCAGAGTTCCGAGAGGAGGGCCATGACGACCCGTGTGTTGCCCGAGTTCGTTCTGAGCTCAGGATTGGCTGTGGAGGACGGTACTAGCTGTGCGTAGGAGGCTGTGGACGGCGTGTGTGCGTGTGCGAGATCGGTCGGTGCCAGGTTGGTGCTGGCGAGGGACTGGAAACTGCGCTTGGGGGCGAGCGGAGAAGCGCCCGTCTTGGGCAACGCGGAGGACGACATCTCGCCCAGATCGATGGACGCTGTCTCGCTGTCCGTCCACGCGCTCTCGGCCTTCAATGCGGGCATTGGTTGGAACCCAATTTGCAGCCTGTCTCGAAAAAATTACTCTGGCCCGCTCGCCCATAAGCCTCCAGCGGATTTCAGTGGTTAGTCCCACTGCCAGTCTGCCACCGCCACGCAGGCGGGACACCCCCCAATCCCTCTGGCCCTCGCCTCTTCCTTTTCACCTGCGCATGCACTCCACATTATTGGGCAAGGCAATTACTGCTCCCAACTGATTGAGTGCTTTATATCCGATCATTTCATTGCGCGTACTCGAACTTTGGAATGGAGAAGAAAAGTGTATTCTGCCGCAAATGTCCTGACGGTGTGACGGAGCGACTTATTGTGTCTCGGCCTTACCACACCTCAGAAATCCCCCACTGCCAAATGTGAAACTTTGATGCTTGATCTCAATAATCCCCGTAGTAAGGCCAGGCAAATTCATTCTAGGGCCCACAAGGCTCCAGGGTAAACATTCACCCCATTGAGCAGCTGAGTAAGTACGCAATTTACCAATTTTTTGGAATGGATTGCAAGCAAGGGTACAAACTATGTTTATCTTGGACAACATTGACGAGTCTTGTACAAACTCCATAAAAAATGCTTGCGTTCCAATAGAGGCAGGTCAGTGGTATCTGTGGATAGGCTTCCTTGTTTGCCATGGATAATCAAGATGAAACGTCCCGAAAGCTGCCGTATGGCAATACATGCCCTATGGCGCTTTTGTCCTTTTGCCGTATCTTTGCTCTAGCTGACTTGCCTGGCTTGAAAAACCTTGTCTTGTGCCTGTGAACTTCAGACGCAGGCCTCAATCGAGCCACGCCGCTTTTTATTAACAAGACGTTTAGCGTTTAGATACGTAATACTATATTATCAAATAATGTTACATAATAATTTTCTTATATAAATTTTCTTTCCAATTATGGTAAATCACTTTGTTCTCCCATCCGCCATCGTCACCAGGCAGAGAGACTGAGCAAACGAGCGTGACAAGTGCGTAATCTGATAGCTGAATGCGATGCTAGACTCAGTTTATATGAGCGGATATGACAACGCGGCAGCGGCCATCGTTCTGATTGCATAGTCAGGTGAGTGGACATGGCAGTGAGGCAGTGTTGGACAAGACCTTTCTTTCTTTTTTTGCAACACACCTTTTTCCCTTCCACCACTAAGGCAACGAGAACATGCCTCCCAAATCCAGTGACAAGCAGCACACGAAACTCGCAAAGAAGGCGAAAAAGGCTGCCCCGAAAGAGGAGGACGAGCACGACGCGATGCAGGTGGACGCGGGCATCTTTGACGAGCCGCCGGTGGCGGAGGCCGTAGACGACGACGAGGCTGGAGACTGGGGCAATGGGGACCTCGAGGAGGCGGAGGGAGACGGCGAGGCGGAGGGGGCAGAGGCGGGCGGTCAGGAGCACGAGGCGAAGCAGAAGGACGAAGGTACGGACTTGAGCGGGGGCGTTGCACAGTGCTGACGACAGCTCTGATGCAGAAAAGCAGCGTGCATCGCGCCAGGAGCAGAAGCAGCTGCTCAAGGAGCGCAAGAACGCGCGACCCAACGGCGCGCTCGTGCTGCAGCTGAAGAGGCTGTGGGAGGTCATCCGCCAGAAGGCCGTCAGCTCAGAGCTGCGGCAGGAGAAGATGGCCGAACTCATGGGTCTCATCACGGGAAAGATCCAGGAGGCAACTGTCGCTTAATCTCGGTTCGGGTGTGTCGCGAATGCTGACAGCCACTCCAGGTCACATTCCGGCACGACGCGGCGCGTGTGATTCAAAGCGCCCTTAAACACGGTAGCAGCGCGCAACGCGAGATCATTGCCGAGGAGCTGCGCGGGAAATACGCCACGCTCGCATGCAGCCAGTATGGCCGCTTCATCGTGAGCAAGATCCTCAACATGTGTCCGAAGCACCGTGCGCTTGTGCTCAAGGAGTTTGAGGGCCAAGTACGCAAGCTCATGCGTCACCGCGACGCGGCGTTCGTGATTGAGGAAGCGTATAGTCAGTTTGCGAATGCGGCGCAACGGAATTCGTTAATGGAGGAGTTTTACGGGCCTGAGTATGCGCTCTTCAAGGTACAGGACCTTTTTTCAGGCTGGTGGCTACATTTAACAAAGTGAAACGATATCACAGGGCGAAAAGGCCAAAACTCTGGCCGCCATCCTCACTGAGAACCCTTCGAAAAAAGCCGCTATCACCAAAAACATGCGCGAAACCATCTCCTCTTTCCTGGAAAAGAGCGCCGCTAATATTGGCCCCCACACGATCCTTCACCGCCTCATCCTCGATTACCTCCTCCTCCTCCCCGCCCCCACATCCGCCGCAGCCGCAACCCCCTCAAGCGACGCCGCCACGGTCCCGGCCGGCAGCAGCAGTGCCTACATGGTCGACCTCCTCAAAGATCACCTCATCCACATCCTGCATACGCGCGAAGGCGCGCGCGTGGCGCAGCTCACGCTCCTTCACGCATCGCCCAAGGACCGCAAGCATATCCTCAAGACGTTCAAGGGACTCGTGCCCAAGATTGCGAAGGAGCCGTTCGGACACACGGTGCTGATCTCGGTGTGCGAGTGTGTGGACGATACCGTGCTGACTGGGAAAACGGTGCTGGCGGAGCTTGTGAAGGCGGGGGCGGCGGGAGATGGCGGTGGGGTTGTGAATCCGGGGGAGTTGTTGCGGGATCCGTATGCGAGTCGGGTAGTCTTGTATTTGTTGACAGGGCGAAGTAAGAGGTATATGTCTAGCTTCGTGTTGGAGGAGTTGGAGGCCATGGATGCGGTGCGCAAGGTGACGAGTAAGAAGGCAGATGATGTGCGGCGGAAAGAGATTGTGGGGCATTTGAGTTCATTTTGGTTAGAATTGGCTGCTCAGTTTGCGGGAGAGCTTGTTCGTAGCAAGAGTGGGGGGCAGGTGTTGGTGGAGCTGCTAAAGCACGCTGAGGGTGAGTTTCCATTTGTTTGTTCACGCGGATTTCGCAGTGTACTTACGCATATGCGGCGTAGGGGACAAGTCCCCCTTGATTACCGCCATTGCGAGTCAGGCAGCCGGTACCATTGAGACGTACAAGTCTAGCATCGCTGCGGTTGAGCCAGCCAAGAAGGAGGTGTTCAATGCTGCCAAGAAACTCGCCGCCGACGCAAAGGCGGAAAAGGCCGCCAAAGCGGCTGTGGCAGCCGCAGATGGAAAGGAGAGCGGAGATGAGCCTGACATGATGCAGCACGCGCTTGTGAATCGAAACGCGACGTTCACACTGAAAGAGATGATCGCGGGTCGCCCAGTTGGACGCGGCAAAGACGCAGAGGTGGCCGAGCCGTTGAACGCGTCTCGTGCAACGGTGGCGTTGGCGATTGCGGAGCAGATTGCGCCTGAGTTTGAGTACTGGTTGCGGTACTGCGCCGGGGACGTCAAGACTTCCGGAACAACATTTGTGTTGTTGGCTTTGATGGAGAGCGCGGATGACGTAGTGTCCAAGGCGCTCGTGGGGTCCAATGACAAGCGGAAGAAGAAGTATGGGAAGCTTGTTGCAGAGTTGGAAACATTGGCCGCGAAGACCAAGGCGTCGGCCGCAGCGAATGCGCCTGCAGGCTCCAACGGAAAGAGTAGCGTAAAGAGAAAGCGGCAAGAGGACGAGAAGCCTGGATCCAAGAAGGAGGAGGGAGCCGCGCGTGACAGTGTGATTCAGATATTCCTGAAGAAGTTGAAGGAGACATTTTAAGGGGGGGGTTCCGTCTTCTTCAGTGAGACAATAAAGGTGCTGGTTTGGAGTGGTGGTGGACTGCGCATTTTTACTCGCTCCACGGATTTTCGTGTTGAAACCAGCCAACGACAAAACAAAGCAAGGTGAGGAAGCGGTGTCCACCCCTCGTCTCCCGTATCTCCTCCCCGCTGGTGGAGGGACCCCCGCCGCGAGGGACCCCCGCCGCGGGTGTCAGCGTACTGCGAGGAGGGCGGGGGCGCCCCTCCCCTCCCCGCACC
>MU614666.1:0-17805 GCA_025201725.1 Chytriomyces sp. MP71
TTTATTTACGACTTGATAGTGAGGCACATTTATTTGCAAAACAATAAATATTGGTGATGTCGTTATGGTTAGGCGTACGCGTCCATTCAACGTCCGAAATTTTGAGCCTGAAAATCGCTGGAAAATCTGAAACACGCCCACGATGCTCGCACCCGGCATCGCCTCGACTCTGTCCCAATACGCCACCGCAAGGGAATCACGATGCTGCACAACGACTTTACCTAAAAGGCGGCGTAGCATTGCCGCCCTCACGAACCCCGAAGTATATGTGGACAGGCGAGAGCGCGCAAGCCCGGCATCGCGGAAAGACGCATCGAATGCAGGTGGAGACATGGATCGCGCTGCGGTGGGCAAGCGAATGCGGGAGGTTGTCTCGTGCGAAATGGGCGCTCGTTGCGAGACGGACGAGCAACGATACACGGGCGTGAATGCGTTGCTGCATTCGTCGCATGCAGCTGCGCTGGATAGAAGAAGGACGGGGGCGGGGGTCGGTGGCGAGTCTGAAGGGCAAGGGTCTGAAGGCGTCATTCAAGAACGGCAGCTGCAAGAGCAAGAGATGGGAGTGGAGCGGAATTATTCGGCCATAAATAGCCTGTTATTTCAATTGGGTAAGGAACGGGGAAGGGTGTGGGATCTTTGAATATATTTTTTAGCGAGCATTCATTTTGAAATCAATTATTGAATTCATATTCAGAAAATGTCGATCAAGGATCCATTTTTTGGAGCCAAGACGTTGTTTACGGAGTCAAGGCACAGTGGGTCTCAATCTTTTTTCGACTTCCCGCAGCTGTGAGTGTAAACCACTGCATACGTTTAACTCTAACCTGGTTTGAAGGGTCGATGTGGCCTTTCTCAAGTGGACTCCATCAGAGCCACGCCCGGTGCGGACCCATCTGTTGGAATGCAAGAACAGCAACCGTGGCGACCAGCCCAATCCGTTGCGCGCACTCTGGCCAAAGTTTGAGGTAAAGAAATTTCTCAAATCGCGCCCAGTCGCACAATCACACAGCACCTTGAGCCGTGAACTCAAACAAGGAATCCAGCGCGAGAGATCGCCGCCAGCACACAACAAGATGTCATCCATGGACTATGGGAACGAGGATGAGCATACGGGGGAGACGGCGGAGACAGGGGCATGGAGGGAGGGCGCAGAGCGGGACACAGCGCAATTCGTGAGGCCAGAAAGAGAGCGCGGAAGCGGAACGGGCGCCTTGTCCGGCGGCGAAGAGTACGGTCATCTTGGTGAGGCTGCTGCAGCGTGGGGGTCTGAATGCAGGCGTGCGACTGCGGCTGGGGTCGAGGCGGAGGCTTGCGACGATCAACATCAGCTCACAGGTATTCGCAACAGCCAGAGCCAAAGCGTAATACCGAAGGCTCCCGTTTCGCTGTCAATGTCAACGCAGACGCTTACTGTGCAGGCGGAAAGCGAGGTCGCCGCTCGTCTCGGCTTGGACACTGATTCGAGTGTGGGTCAAGAGGGCGATCATGACCCCTTCATCGCTAAAGATCTCATCGCATCCAATCCCAATCCCTCTCTGCAGAAACTTCAGCCAGTAGACCAGCAGCTTTCTACCACGCAAGAAATGCAGGATCGCGACCCTTCAGGTGCCGAACTTGGTGTCATGGTTTTGTCCCTTAAGCACCTCCAAGCATCAGAACAACCTCCCTTTGGTTCTGAGAAAACTCCGCTACAAGACTCCGATGCAAAACAGGATCCACCTACAGATAATGCGGAGCGCTTGCGTTGTCACCTTCCTGCCATGTCGGCTGCCGCTGAGTTCTTCAACGAACCGCTCGGTCCGGTGACCCCTGAGGAGGACCCCGTCAACTTGGCGGCCCCATGCGAAACATTTTACGGATTCATCAAAGACGCCCACGATGCCTTGTTGGTGATTGAGGGCGTGGTTCGGGGCATACTGAAGCCGTTCAACGGACGCACAGGAGGGTTGGGTCCTGCTGCGGGTGAAGCGGGGACTTCGGGAACAAATTCGGCATGGGATATGCAAATTCGGAGCGGTACCGTGATTGTTTTCGCCGAGATCTCCAGTCAAATGAAGCGTTGGAGGGTGAGTATAATTGCAGTTTGGGACTTTATTCGTGTTATCGAGATTTCCTCACCTCATCGTTTCGCTGCGTCCAGGATGGAGAACGGTGGTCCCCGTCCAGAGCACATGGGCCATTCCTGTTGTATCGGTATGTTTGAAACTGAAAAAATTTGATTTTGAATGGGCAATTTGATTGCCTGGGCAAATACCCCACTCAATTTGGATGCTATGTAGGGAAGTCGAATCGATACGCAAGGATTCAGCCTCGAAGGGCGACGATAGCACCATGGAAATCGTGCCTGGACTAGATCCATCCTTCAGCACCAAGACTCTCAAGTCCAATACAAGATTGGTTCAGAATGGCTTGACGAAGAGAACAATCACTTTAATTGGATCAGGTAAGAAAATAGTTATGGCTATTTTTTGGCTAAAACATGATCTTTCAGACGGTGAAAGACATCGCGTCGTATCTTACTACAACCGCGAACACGTCCTCCACTTATATAAGGACGTCATCGGCGAAGGCTATGACAAAATCGCAGCAGACAAGCTTGGCAGCAGCAGCACCCCAATCGCCGGAGCCTCCACAACCCCCACAACCCTTTCGTCCCCACGCTTTGTGCTCAAGACGCCGTCTATGAGCCCCACCCTCACTGCCCTCACTACCGATGGCACCGTCGACTTTAAGGCCCTCCTCGCGCATAGCATTACGAGCGACAATTTTGGGAGACCTAAACAACCCACTCCCTCTGGGAACGCGAACCCGCGCGTAGCGAACTCGCACTCCAGCATCAGCATAGCAAATATTGAGGTGGAGGGAGGAAAGCGACGAAGGGCAGGGACAAAGGTCAAGACTTATGCTGAGGCCGATGAGGACGATTTTGACGACGACGAGGAGTATCGGGTTGCTGTGAGGCCACGTGGGGCTGGGAAGCAACAGCAAGAGCAATATCAACGTCAACAAATTCAGATACAACACCAGCAGCAGATGCGGCAGGGAATGCAAGGCTATAGAATTCATCCAGAACCCAGAGGTTACCATGATGGGCAACAGTTTCATAGGCAGCAGAGTATGTCGACGCAGCAGTATCCGAGTATTGAGAGACCTCCCATTAGTCCTTTTGAGTTTTCTCCACATCAGCAGCACGGAGAAGGATACGGGCTTCCCCATCAGGCATATTCAAGCCATCAGTTTGCCACAAGGAAAGATTCATTCCCTGGTCAACAGAATCTTCAGCAACAGCAACAACAAGCGCTCCCTACTTTTTTTTCGCAAGGCAATTCGATGGAATCACGCTGGCACAATACTTCTGTTGCTTCATCAAGTCGGCAAGGTGCGAATACGATTCAACCGCACTCAAACTACCCACACACCCCACACCAACAACAACAGCAACAACAACAATATCAACAAAGTCAACAAGTATTTCCACAATCAATAAGCGTTACTGGGAACTTTTCCTTGCCTTCTCGTCACTTTTCACCAAGTAGGCCTTCGCTGCCGCCGACTCACAACCAATCAGTGTACCTCCAGTCAAGCGCGCCTGCCTCCGCTCTTTCCCGACTCCCTTCGACGTTACCACAACAACTACCACTTCGTTACGAGCCCGTCCACCAAAGTGACCTGGCTCCGCTTCGCCAGTCAGACCGTGTCCCGTCCGCCTTCATGGGTCGCGACGATTTTCATCCGATCACGGGATGGAAAAATGGTTCTGGTGTGAGGGTCCCATATCATGGACACAATGTTTACCCCGTGTCGCAGCAGCAACGGTCCTTCACACCTCCGACGCCGCAGCATATTACCCCCCCTGGGTATCCAGCGATGCATCCACCACAGCACCAACAACAGTAGAACATGGGCCATTTCTTCCTTTATTCAGTAGATAGTTTTTTTTGGTTGCGCTCTTATTTTTCCACCTCCTCCCCTGTTCGCTCCAGTTTAGCTTTATTTTGAAGTATTGTACAACATTGAGATTACGTCGAATTGGCGAATTTCGTATTCTCGGTTTATGAAGCAGCATCCCAACGAGGCGCTCGACCTCCCTCTGTGAGCTCATGGCTAACGCTCTGCACTCCGGAAGCGTCAAAGGGGAGAAGACGTCAGTCGGGGGGGGAGGGGGTGGGGATCGGCATGCGTGGCCAAGCCATGAGAGTCATTTGAGAAACTGCCAAGATTCATCATCGAGAAAATCGCCAAGAAAAGCGTCCAAAAAAATTGTCGTTTGCAAACTTTGAAAGAAACCCAACCCGTTTTTCCACTGTTCGTCGAGCCCCACACCACGCCACCGCACCGTCAACGCATAGCCACGGAATGAGCCACTCAGCCAGCGAGAAGGACGGCCATGTCCGGGGTGGTGCACGCCAGGCTGCGAGCCGCATAACCCTGTGGGACCTGGTCGACGTCGATGAGGAGGACCACAGGCCGTCCGCGCGCGCTGCGGTCGGAGTCTGCACAACCACGGCACCAGAGGCACCGTTCTCTGCGCACGCGGAGGCAGCGGCATCGCCGGGTTCCGATGGACTGGCCAGCAGTGTCGGTGGCGCTTCATCCGTCGTCTTGGCAGTTACCCCATACGTAAACGGAAAGCAGTCGCACGAAACCTTCTTTGGTGAGTTGCCACTGTTGCAAAGGTATGTGGCTAGCGTCAACTAACGGTGGTGGCCATGTACCACAGGATTCATAAAAGATGCCATGGACGCATTGCTTATTGTGGAGGGGGTGGTGCGGGGCAGCCTCCTTTCCATGGACAAGGCCCCCATCGACTTTGCCCAAATCATGACAATACGAAGTGGCTCTGTTGTTGTATTTGAAGAATCATCAAAGCGATGGCGGGTGAGCCAACATCTTTTAAGCGCCCTTCAAGAATAACAACAAAGTTCCAGGATGGACGCAGGTGGTCACCATCTAGAGTTCATGGCCCATTCCTGCTCTACAGGTTGGTGCTCTCATTTTAATATTGCGTCTACTCATCCATGCCCGTCCATTGACAGGGAGGTAGAACCAACAGCAAGTCGACCTGCGCCACGGAAAGTGAAGCCAACACATATCATGGATACAAGGATACCGGGTCTTGAGCCTACTTACAGTGTTAAAACGCTGAAACCGAATACACAATTGGTAGAGGACGGGCTCACAAAGAAAACGATCACCCTGAAGGGATCTGACGGGCGAACATACCGCGTTATATCATACTATGCGCGACAGGATGTGATAGACATGTACTTTCCACCAACTGCCAGGGAAGAATCCCACTCCACGTTCACAACACCGTCTGAAGCCCCACAACTGAAAACCATGCTGGAAGACAAATCCCTCGACCTCAGTGCGCTGCTTGCCCAGTCAATTGATGTCGAAAAATATGCATCTGAAATGGCCATCGCCAAAAAGAATCGAAAAGAGGAGTCCATCAAAGCAATCGCTCGCTATGCGTCTGGCGATCACTCTGGAGTCTTGCCTGCCGCATGTAACAAAAGGCCGCGAGCTGAGTCGGTCGAATCTCATTGGTTGAGAAATAGCTCCAACAACGCGGGATCGCATCGCAACAAGGTTGATGAACACGTCCATGAACGAGGGATCGGCAACTGGCCCGGAAAGGCGCATCGTAAGACGAGCCAAGAACATTTGACAGAACGCGGAGCGCTCTATCCACCCATACAGCCGCAAGCTCTCTATCCGCCTCCTCAATCATCACCCATTTACTTTTCATACCCAACTACTTCTTACGGGCGGCCTCCAAATCAAATACAAGCAGCCCAGGCAGTTTCTCGCTCTCATCATCAACAACTCGGTATCGTGGGTCAACATTCAATCATGCATCCGCAGTGGACGCCGTACATGTCTGCTTCATCTCATCATCGCGGAATAGAAAGGTTTGGAGTTTCAGGCGCGAACCATCAAGAGCCCCTGCAGCAAAATCCTCACAGCCATCACAACCATCCAGTCTACCATCCTTCCGTATACCCTAATCCCACTCTTCCTCCATCTCCTCATTCAAATTTGGCACCTCTTCCATTAGAAAAAGGCGATTTGCTGCTGACGCAACCTTCCATATCAATGAAGGCTGGTCCGAGTCCTTTCTCACACCCCACTTAATATTTATTCATTAAAACCTTCATTGTTCAAACTCGAATAGCGGACCCGTATGTGGTGTCTTGCAAATTCCTGCACTTCAAGCCAAACTTTTTTACGAGGTCTTTAAAAGCCTTCATTTGGGCACTGTGAAAGGGGTGAAACATTTAAGTCGAAAAAAGGCAAGGGAAAATGCTGAACTTACACCATCATGCCCTTCACGAATTCCTCCTTGTCCTGGTTTGAGCAATGCGATGTTGGAAACCCATCTGCTTGCAGTGACTCCATCACCCATGCACGCGCTTCATTCGGGAAATGCGTGATGATACGATGAAGCAAATCTGCAATGAGCGGCCACATGGATGTAGGCAGCCCACTCCCGACGTCCAAGAGTAAGGTCCTCACGACTGGCAGCCCTATCAACCGCACAGCCTCGTGCAAGAGGTCTCGACACTGTTGCGCTTCGAGCGAATCCTGGCTTTCCGCCTTCATGGTTCGCGTCGCAACTGACCTTTTGGCCCCTGCGCCCGCGACACCAGAATCTGCCTTGAAGGACACAAGGTCCCGCACGAAATCAAACACTGCTGTGCATGATGCCCGCTCCTGGAGGGCGAGGCCCGCGAGAACAAGCCGCCCATATATGACTTCTTGGTGCTCCTTTGGAAGCTGAATCAGCGACCATGGATGCTTTGCCAAGGCACGTGCGAGGAATTTGAAGTAGGCCTCAACAACGTCACTTTTTTCAGCCATGAAGGATGTATCTGCAGAAGCAATAGGCCCCAATAGAATCGGGAAAGCTGCTGCATTCACTTCTATGAGTCTAACAGTGACCCACTCGCGGACAACGGCGCGATCTCCAATCGCCAGAATATCATCCGGGTTGTTTGGAGCTCCCGTCTTGATTGATTGAATCAGGATGGACATGACACGGAGTTGGATAGGGAAGTGATTGGTTCTAAACGATTGAATCAATAAGGACGAGAGACTAGATGGATTCGGAGTGAACATGATTGGAATACTTGAGCCCAGAGCGATGGTTATCAGCCCGCTTGCAATCTGAAAATAGATTCGTTTTCATACAAGAATTATCATAAAAAAAGTGCTCTTACGTCAATCGTTTCTTCGTCTTGAACAAATACTTGGAATACGGCACCAACCGTCTCCCACACAACCGCACTCAGCTGCGCCATATTTGCTTTCAAGGTGGGATCAATTGTTTTGATATCCACAACGTTGTTCATAGCTTTTGCACCAGCCACCGCGCTAAGCTGGTCGTTGCTTTCGTCTTCGTCGTCAAATACCACCTCCACCGCCTGGATTCCCTGGCAAACCCCTTTCAAGAGCCTCAACAAATCACGCACGAGCATGCGCTCTGCGACTTCTACTTCTGGTGGTTGCGAAAGCAGCTTCGGCGTTGCGGCAAGGACCGCAAGCGTGGTCCGCATCTCGGAAATCATGGACCCTGTCAGACTCATCACGAGTGGCAGCTGTTCTTGCAAAGGAAGAGGCTCTAGGATAGTAGACACGGACCTAATCAAGCGGATTCGGTCGTTGGACTACCGTGTTGTGAGAATAGAGGTTCCAAAGGGCTACAGAAAATCATCCCTCACCGACAGGTCCCCCTTCATCCTTTCCCACGCCACCATCATATCCTTGGCAACGCCGCCCAACTGTTTTCTGCAAACGCTGCACACATGCTCCAAGCTCGAGACAGCCGCACTTGTGAGCGCCGCGTTCCCTGTCAAAGAGTTCATAAGGAAGGTGATGACGGGCAGCAGATAGGCCGGATTCTTGCTAAGCCAACTAGGATGCCGCGCCTCGCCGATTAACAAACAAAATGTGAGGCGAACTCTCCAAAATTGAGGAGGCATTAGTGAGATCCGACCCATAATTCCGTCGCCAAAGACAATATGCAGTGGCGGGCAGTCATTAACATGCACATTCTCCGCGATGGATTTGATTGAATACAATGTTGACTCTAGTGTCTGCGGAGGGACTATGGGTGAGTTTTTCGGGGCGGATAGCACGACTCGCACCTGCCCATCCTCGCCACGTCCTTGTCCAATCTCTTCTACTTGCTGTACCCCCAAAGGTACCAAAATATCATAAATAGACTTTCCTAAAATCTGATTGCATGCCAACAGTGTCTCGCCTTTGTCAATTCTGTACATTCGAAATTTATCACGCATGTCTGGAAAAACGCACAGAGTGCATGCATTGTGAGGGAACATAATATGACGGAACAAAATACCTTGATTCCAAGTATTGAACTCCGCCTCCTTCGGCCTTTCCATCTTCTGACGTACGACTCCAACAAGTGCCCCAAAAACCTCCCGCGCAACCGCCCACACTCTTTCCACAACGCCCTCCGGAAACCCGCTCAAATCCCAACCACCCTGTGCACTGCGGTTCAAAAAACGGGTCACGATGCGTGTGCCGTCCACGCGTACACCGTCCCCATGCAAGACAGGTTCGCGCGTGACAGGATCCGTTGTGATTTCATAGTGAGAAGCGTTTTGCTGTTGCTGTTGAAGTGTAGAGAGGGTGGGCAGGACAGTGTCGTCTGTGAGGCTTTCTTCTAGCTCGAACCAGAATTCGTCGGGGATATGGCTGTACACGCGGCAGCAAGAAAGAATCAGAATAGCATGTATGAGGAAGGAAGTGATTACTCAACGATACGTCTTCGTCCACGCCGTAAAATCCAGGGAATGCGGTGAGCCGGAGAATCATTTCAAGCAACCGCAACACTAGAGATTCTCCACCCATTTTTTTCACAATATACTTTGGAAACGATTCGCCAACCTGTGAGAGGAGAGTGCACAGTGCATGAGCCGTGTAAGCATCTTGCTCCTCCAGGCAGCGTTGAAATTCATTGTATACAATTCCTTGCGTCAGAACGGGAAGCAGTCCGTCGCACACAGTCTTTTCATGCACAAGGAGGTCCTTAAAGGTGAGCAACTCTGCAAGGACTTGGCACGCGAGGTGGAAAGTTTGCCGATATTGGAGATGCGAAATGACGAGCGACAACAGAGTGGGCATAAATCTGGAGTGTAAAAACAACAGAGTGATCAGATCGTATTCGGCGTCGTCATTGAACTTACTCGACGGGGATGACTTTATCCACAGCTCCCCAAGCCAAAACACACCCCAGCGCTTCCATTTTACATTTGACGGCCAAATCTTGCTCCAACAGTGATCCAGTATAAGAATCTAGATCGTACTGCAGCACGCTGCCAATCAGATTGAGAACGGTTGAGGCGTCGCGGCGTAACGATTCAAAAACCAAAATTCTTGAGGACGGATGCGCAAATGTGTGGGTTCCAAATTCTTGCGCGAATACGGTGTATAGAGAGAGTAGTGATTTTGTAGCGCTCAGCTGAGATTCCGGCTTTTCGGAGGAGTTCAAGAGCGAGGAGGCAAGGGACGTGATAGGGCTCTGCCAGGAGCCGGCCGGTATAGCTTTGAATGCAAGCGCCGCAATCTTTTATGAATTCCAAGGTGAATGCGGATCAGGCGAAGATGTACGAGAAAAGCACTCACTGCCACCCCGAGTTTTGTGCGGACAAACTGAGCAGTTTCTACGACGGCGCGGGAAAGAAGTGTCTGTTGAATAACAGGCAGGGCGATGGTGGGCGGACCGGGCTCGCTGTCGGAAGGTGGGTGTAGCGGAGGGGTGAGTTTATCCTCCATGGCAAACAGGCATGTTTACCGCGCGAGAACCAGCTGCAGCGTAAGGGCGCCAAAGAAGCGCACTTGCTCGTGTTCCTGGTACACGTACATATTGGTATTCCGGTAAAGGCCGTGATGAAGTGCGGCGAGGTCCCACCTTCTTCGCTGCCTCTACCCCAAACTGCCACGCGTCTGGATGCGTCGCAATCAGATTCATCAGGAACGCCTGCGCCTCATGCGGGCTCGCAATGGCGGTTGGACTCCCTGCTGGCGCATAAAGCGCGCCGATCGCGGCTTCGTATTGGGCGTACACTTCAAGTGACATTCTTTCACGACCTTGAGATTGTCCCCCCTCTCCCCACTTAATCGCGAAGTTCAGCCCATCAAGCGGGGCGAATGCGCATCCGGATTTCCCAGTTCCTGAGTTAACCAGGGGGTACCCACTTCCGTGCATAGAGACCTTCCTCCACTAATGGTACTCATGAGAGGAAAATGATAGCTTATAGACTACTACAATTAAAACCACCAAACTCGAGGCTGGCAGGTTGATTTGAACTCCAGCAACCGATGAAACATGACGTTTTCTGCTGAAATCACCAGATTTTCAAATGTTTACCCTGCCTCGTCCCATTCAATCTCTCCCCCGCAAGTTTAAAAGGTCCTTGAGACTGCACGTTGTGAAATAGATTCAATTTTTCAAGACGAATTTACCTTCAAATGTTTCAAACGACTCTTATGCGACATTGGGTACTAATCTTTTAAAATACTTTAACTTGTAGTTTTTATTACGATTCTCACCTACCCGCATTTATTTTCAACGCTCCCTCATCGAGAACATAATTGACCTCAAGAACGAAGTCAATGTAAAGGCTGAAAAGCCCCTTCAACTGCTCAGTGCAGACTCAGCAGTTGAAGAAAAGTACGAGGCGTCGTTGTCACCAAGGCATGCTGCACTTGCTGCCAATCACCTCGAATTTGGCATGCGCTTGACAGTTCAGGATTATACAGCTGATATTGAGGCGAACAAGTCAATGCCAGTAGGTCTATTTAATAACAAGTCGCGGACGCAGTTGGACGCGGGACTCACCGCGCAACCAAGTGTACGCCAAAAGTCTAGAAGGCCCTCCTTTCAGTCTAATGAGCCAACTCCAAATAATGCAAGTTATTTTCCGGAAGTTAATCTTGCAGAGTTAAATGCTCGCCCGAGAGGCGAATCCCAGTTTGAACTTTTCCGGGAAAAAAAGGCAGAATCCAGCTCATTACCCTCTCACAGTGGAACATATGCATCCCTACAGTCAGAAAATTCAGCGGACATGTCTAGTCAAGATGTGGTCGGTGCTAGTGTGATCCGCATTGATTTTGAAGGCCGTGGCAGATCTCAGTCCCTCAAAGGATCTACCAATCAGTCTTCGAATCTTATACAACGAGGACGTCAATTTTCAGTCCAAAAAAAAGCAACTGTGCTGGTAAAGCTTGGTGACAGTATAGCTCCCGTTCCAACGAATCAGTCTTTGCACAGTGAATTCGAGCATGAGACTTCAGATGCAGCCAAAGAAGCTTCTAACCCAGCAAGGTCAAGTGTTCTTGCTGTTTTGGGGAGAGTCAAGTCAACAGGAAAAGGTGCCAAACTTCAAACTGGAAACTCTTTTCGAAAAAGGAATCCAATTATCGGAGAAAGTATATTGACCACAATCAATCAGTCAACTCAGTCGTTTGACCAGGCGCCTTTGGCTCCAAAGAAAGGTGTCCAGGCAGAGACTTTGACTCCAAGGGAAAATCTTCAGACAGGGACTTTGAGTCCAAGGGAAGATTTTCAGGTAGAGATATTGACTCCAAGGGAAGATGTTCAGGCAGAGACTTTGACTCCAGGGGAAGGAGTCCAGGCAGAGAAAGTTATCATCAACGAAACAACACATTTTGAATCTCTTGATTCCTTGACTGCCAACCCATCGTGCTCGGGTAGCATTGCACAATTGGACGAGTTTATACAGGCCATGAAAACTGCGACCGAATTTGAAAGTCGATCCGCCACTCTGAGTTCGAAAATAATTAAGCTGCAACAATTCAATGAATTGCCCGATTCCAATGTTCGAGATATTCGCAGTTTGAAAGTGCCTCAGAAATCGATCAGCCGAAGAGTGTTGCATCCAAGTGCGATATCGCAACCGAGTATAAAGTCGCAACGAAGTGTCGGAACAAGTTTACCACGTGCGGATGAAAACATAAGACATAACCCTCAGAAAATACCGAGAACCCCTTGGCTTTATGATTTGTTCTTATTCCTGTTTTTGATTCCCGCATTTGACTCAAGAGGGCAGGCAATCACCATTGATCAATTTGGCGCTGACATTCCAAGCTTGTGGTTTCCATCCTAAATCATACTTTAACAGCATATGGGATTTTGTCATGTCATGTGAGTTTCATTTTGCCTTTCGAAACCTTCCCCATAAACCAAATATAAATAGTATTATACTTGGCTTGTTTTTCCATTATTCCATTTATTATTGGCTTCAAAGATGACATGCCTCCTGTATATTATCTGATAATGAATTTAGCGTGAGTAAAGTCTTCTCCTTAAGTTATCTAATGTAAATAGCAGGGTCACTGGCATCTTTACTATCGACTTGTTTGTGACAATAATGACTCCACAACCAAAAAAGGCTAACATCATTTGTACTTTCCGAGAGTATGAATCCATGCGACCCACATTGAAAGACTGGGTGAAGAGATGGGTGGTGCATGAGTTCGTCTTGGACTTGCTTGCAGTGGTAAGCACTTTTTTTGGAATTCGTTTCTGGTGGACTGCTGACTTCGCACACGAAGTTTCCGTTCGAATCTGTTTTAGACTTTTGGCAATACTCCCCGCTCCTCTTTTTGATGCGTCTTATACGTGTCAGGCAGCTTCCTCTTTTGATTTCTCGCTGTCCAATCTATCCTATGTTGAAAACGTTTCTCGACGAAACATTTGGCGGAGACCTCTCGCAAGTGATGCCGCTCGCCATCATCATTTTAATTTACAGCCACTACAATGCTTGCGCAATTTATTACTTTGGAAAAATTGAGGGTTTTCCTGGTTGGAATCTGATGTGGATGAAGTTTGATGGAGCTACTGTAGCCCAACTGTATCCATGGACATTCTTCCAGGTTCTTATCATCATTGCTAACTAAAAGGCTAAATTGAAGAATATATTGAGGCTCTGGGGAACATGTTTCCATGTCATTCAAGCCAAACACGGCTTCTGAACAGTGCACTGGTTGCCATTATTTTTATTGTTTTTGATGCCATTCTTGTAAGTTAAAATGGAATAGCCGAAAATATCTCACTTTTGTTGCCAGTACGCTGTTTTATTTGGATACGTTTTGTCCGCAGCAATGTCCATCAACACTTCTGGCAGACTCTACCATCAAAAAATTGAGGAACTCATTGACTACATGAAATGAAAAAATCTGAATGCAGTGACAAGGAAGAAGCTCATCAGTTACTATGAGACTAAATACTGAGGGAAATATTTTGAAGAAGACCACTTATTGGCTGATATGAACGAGTCACTACGAACTGTTTGATATTTCTTCCTTTGCAATGTTGATTAACTCGCTCCATCACAGGAAATCCAACTCCACAACACGCGTGTTCTTATCAAAAAGGTTCCATTTTTACGCCTCGAAGAAAAAAACAACCGTGATGACATCTTTTTTGCACGCATTGCAAGTGTGCTGCATGCATGCTATTTCATTCCAGGAGTGCGCAGCCAGATAGGTTCGGTGCCAAGGGCCATGAACGCCGTGGTCCCGCCCCACGTCAGCTCAGACACTTCACATCTGCGGGCAACGCCCTCGCGCAATGAGATGTTTAGGTAATGGCCTGGTTATTTTATCCTGGATTGAGTTGACGTCAAGCCCACACCCTTTCTCGCTACCGCCGTCTCCTCGACTGCACACAGCCTGATTGAAAAGTTTACCTTCCTACAACGTCAACAACCACGTCGAGATATCTTGCTTATATTGGGAGCGTGTTTCTGGGCGATTACATCACCAAGCAGGGGGATAGCGCATTGGACACGTTTTTCAATTTCTCGCCAAAGTGTATGTTAATTGGCAGAAGCAAGTTGCTATCACTACCAGCAAAAATGACAACAGAGGTGGTGTTGAGAGAACTCTATGAACTGCTACTGTTCCCTTGCCGTTTGGTTGACCAGCATTCATTTTGATGCCATCTTCGACGTTTTTTCTGATACTGGTAGCTAGAAAACTGTGCAGAACGTCACAGAGCGCAAATTAGCCCTCAGCCAGGACACCGTTGTTTGATTTATATTCTAAAAGTGAACGTGAAAGTATCTGCTTCACAACATGTCATCCTCCTCGTCTGTCTCCAAAGCTTCTGGCTCCTCTGTAAAGTTATCGTCCTCCTCCGGCTCTCCTTCGTCATCGGTTTCCAGTCCCGCACCCACCATCGCAGCCTGGTGCGCAGTGCCTAGCGTCCCAGCTGCAGCAGCGACCTTTTGCATACTCTTCGGTAACATGGGCGCCGCGTTCCCTAACATTCCCATCGCACTGCTTGCCGCCCTGAAATAACTATTTTGCAGCAAGCCCTTCTCGTCCCCTGCCGCAGCCCCTTCATCATTGCTCACACCAGCACTTGAAACGACGGCAGCGAGTCCAGACGCGAGCAATGTGACAGTCCCCGCGGCCATCCCGCCGTCCAGCACGGCGCCAACGGAGAGACTGAGTGCCCGCACATGCGCCTGCTCGGCCACCTCGTCTCCAGCAACGTTTTTGGTCGCACTAAGAATCAGATTAGATGCGGTGTAGCTCTGAATCGCGCGTTCAGTTGCTTGCGCACGCCTCCGAGTTTCCTCTATGAATTCCATTCAGGCGACGTTCCATTTCAAACCGAGCTAGAAAAAGAACTCAACTACGTCCAAAGCGCTGCACAGCCGCCTGACCCGCCGCAGCCGCGGCCGCTCCGCCCACGCTTACGAGGCCCGCGATTGCAGGCCCGGCCACGAATCCGAGGGGCGTGCTGATGACCTGCGCGGCGTTGCCGACGCCATGCATAGCCTCGCCCGCGCGCGCCGCGAGCACCTCGTAGAAGGCACGCGAGACGAGCGCTTGTTGCACGACGTGCTTTAATTTGCCCTTGGCGCTCGTTTTGGTAGTGGCGGCGGGGTCTGGCTCGTCTTGCCACCCCTCGGCATCCACGAATTCGTCGTTGCTGTCATCTTCAGAGGCGGGGACGACGATGGAGGTTGTGATTGTCTCGGTGAGACCGACGACGCGGCGAGTGGTGGCACGTTTCATGGTTTTCCGAGTGGATAAGCGACCCGCACGAAGAGGGGCCAGAGAAACGCCTGACGCAGAAGAAAAGATGGGTTCTTCATCTGAGATATCATCCAAGAACATAGTGGAGGGGGAGAGAGTATTCTGGTTCGGTTCGACCGAGAGCAGGTTAAAATGAGTGCGCCAGCCAATGTCACGAAGCAAGTACCAAGTTTCTGCGAATCGTAGAGGGTCCAGCCCTTCGTATGGTAGAGCGAGGTCTGCGTAGTGGACTCGGACTCGACATAGCATTCCCGTTTCCGACCACAACGTTCGGTACAACTTCCAAGGAATCAACCGGATCCTGACGATGATGTGTGACACTGATCGTAGGAGCACGAATGCGTCTTGTAGTGGCCTTGGATCTAATTGTAGCACCAACACGAAGTGTGCGTCGTTTGAAGTTGAACGAATCGTCATCCTCCCATCCCTCTGCATCCACAAACTCATCTTCCTCCTCCTCGTCACTGTCGAGGATACGCAGTGCAGGATTGAAGCGTGGCTGTTTTGGCTCAGACGCCTCCGCTGCATGTGCAATTTCCGGGAGGGGTGAAGGGACGCGAGAGTTTGACCGAACAGGCGAAGGCGAAGGTAGGCGGATTCGAATGGTTGTTTTGCGGGTGCGGCCTCTGACGGGGGCACCTACTGAGAGCGTTTTCTGTGTGATATCGGTAGTGAATTTATTGAGCTTGTGTGATGTGAAAAGCGAGACTGCCACTGACCCTTTTCTCGATCTTTGGCTTCTCGTCCTCCTGATCTGGTAGCAAGATAGGGATGCCATTTCTGAGAGCATCGAGCAGCTGGGCCTCATTGTTCTGTTGGATAGAGAAGTGAGGACTGGCTTCGAACCTCTGAACATCGAAACCGACGCAAACCCACAATAGTCAGCACCGCATTCGAGCTCCGTTTCATGGTCGTGGCCCGTTTGCGCAGCTGTCCGCCGCTCACAGTCGCTGCGTGCCGCATTGCATTCGGCGTCTCGTCGTCGTCGCTGCCCATCTTCAGTGCAACAAACTCGCCCTCGTCTTCGTGGTCCGACAGATCCCGCAGTGGCTCCCGAGGAACTCCAAGCATCCGCCGCACTGATACGCCCTTGTGGCGCATCGCACCCTCCGTGCCGGATCGCTGCATTCTTGTAAACGCTGCAAAGTGGCAAGTTTCAGCGGGCGCACGTCCACAAATTTAATTTTTATCTTGTGTAGAATGAATGGGGAGAAATAAACTGGGAACGCTTACAGCAGCAAAGCGCCGGCAACAAGAGCGACAGCACCACTGACCGCGCGCTGCCCAGAACTCTTCAAGGAACTTGTCACAGCATTCGATGTCGCAGCAGAAGTCGCAACCGTGGTCTTAGTACCCGCTTTGGAGGTGGCCACAGCACTGCTGACCACCACGGAGCTTGCAACTGAAGGCACGGCATTGGTACTGGTGGTTGCAGCACTGGTCACGGCCACATCTGTGCTGCTGGCAGACTCTACTTGCATGCTGGTCGCGGACGTCAAAGTGGCGGTAGCACCAGTCTCGGACTGTGCGCAGACTCCCTTGGTGCAGCTGAGACCTGTCTGACAGAAGAGACCGGTGGGACCCGCTAAATACACCCGTTTATTTGATGTCTTGTCTTTCAATCACCAGGATTGGCCCATCACCGTCGAACTCACCAGTCCCATCGCCACACTTGTTCCCGGGTCCCAAAATGGGGCCGCTCATGTTGGCTGTGCAGATACCGTTGTAGCATGCGTCTCCGTCTTTGCAGTATGAAGCGGCCGCAGTGCCGCATGGGTCACCGGTGGCAAGAACTGTCATGCCAGGCAAGGTACAGACACCCGAGATGCACTGAAGAAAGGATAAGCAAAAGACACCAGTCGGACCGTTGGCGCCGTTGCTGCAGGCGTCACCGAAAGCGAGGATGGAGCCCATTTTTGGTTGAATGAGTGTTTTCTGCAAGTTTGAATAGGAGATTATTGGATAGCAACCTTTTCGATTGAATGTTGAATGAGTCACTCCTGCCAACCATCATTTATATTGAACCTTGTAGAAGGGGGCGAGTCATGGAAACTTTTTGATTAAGAGGTGTTAGTTTTACATACGATTGTCACAGATCATATTGGTCATATTTTTTTTTCTTAAAAGGAAACACTTGGCAAACAATCAGCCACCCATATCGCTGCCATATCGCGATCAAAACAAAGTCCAAGCAAAGTTTATCTAAAAGAAACGACCGAAACAACCACCCCGTACGAAGAAGCGAACAAAATGATACCTCCCTCCCACCTCCTCGCTCTTTGCCTCTCCTCCTTCCTTCTCTCCGCCGCTGCGGCCCCAAATCAAAGTCAAATGGGCTCACAATCCGCAGAATCCACTTCCACCGCGCTTAACTGGTACGCCATTCCTTGGATGCCGCACAGCAGCACCACGCAAGCCGCAACTGAAGTCAAGGAGACAGCGTCCGCGACTTTGACGAGTCAGGCGAGCACCCCAGGATTCATCACCCTTCCGCGCCCGCCCGGCAAGAAGACGCGTACGGTGGCCGCGAGTAAGACTGTGACCGCGAGTGAGACAGCGGCTGCGAGTGAGACCGTATCCGCGAGTGAGACGGCTACCTCAATTTATGCCTCGGCCTTGAGTGGGTCTGCTACCGCAAGTGAGACGGCTACCTCAATTTATGTCTCGGCCGTGAGTGGGTCTGCTACCGCAAGTGAGACGGCT
>MU614666.1:17815-52562 GCA_025201725.1 Chytriomyces sp. MP71
TGAGTGGGTCTGCTACCGCAAGTGAGACGGCTACCTCAATTTATGTCTCGGCCGTGAGTGGGTCTGCTACCGCAAGTGAGACGGCTGCCGCAAGTCATATTTCGGCCGCGAGTCAGACGGCAACTGCACTTGAGACAGCGACCGCGAGTCAGACGGCTACTGCACTTGAGACGGCGACAGCGAGTCAGACGGCTACCGCGAGCTATACTTCGGCCACGAGTCAGACGGCTACTGCACTTGAGACGGCGACCAGTGAGACGGCAACAAACGTGGTGCCGGGAGTGATGGCCACTTACACGTATGCGCCACGCGTTCTGGGCACGAAGACTTCACGCGGGCGCACCAAGGCGACGTTGGCTAAGACGACTCCCGCTGGCGTCTCTGTTGGAGGTGGCGGTTACTATGGATACAAGCCGAAAAGCACTGGTGGTGAAGAGTCTGAGACGGCCTCGGCAACGGAGACGGGGCTCGCATCGGAGACAATGACGTCCTCGATGTAGTTACGCAGAAGTTGTTTGACGAGGGTAGGAGTCGCATGCAAGAGTCTGCTTGTGTATAGTGTACATGTATCTGCAATTGTTCTTTTAGCTCTAGCGAGTTGAGTGAAAGTAAAGTGAATTTGGCAATTACCTGTCCCCCACTGTGTCAAAGCAGAACAAAAAGCAAAACATGACAAAACAAAAGACGCTAAAACCAGGATACACGTGCTGTCTATTACTTTTGCTCTCCTCTTTGCCGTGAGTCATTTGCTAAGTGACAGCAGTGTTGTGTCTGGATCGGTGACTCGACTAAGCGCGACAACGAGTTGGTGATCCCTTACCGCTTCACCAACACTGAGCGGGGGGCCTGGATTCATTTGCTCCTCTCGCAAGTTTTCTTTGATTACCAAACAAGTCAAACTCAGAAAGTATTTAGGGTGCAGTGTTCGAAAATCTTTCGCAGAAACAAGATGCCCTTTCCCACGCTTATGCTTGCTCTTCTCCACCTCCTTTCCTCCCCAAACTCTGCCATGCCAATTGGTGTCACTGACAGCGGCAACACAAACACATCTCCTGCAGTTCCACAGCCAAGCATGGCCAGGTAAAACGATCGCAGAAACGACGTGCAACGCTGCGCTAGCACTAACTCAAACTAAAACCCAGTGCGCAAACCTACCCGGTTGTCGTTTCGGCGCACGTCGGTGCTGCTTGCGTTAACCCATTCGCGTATGCGTGTGACGCATGGGGCTCCCAGATGATGCAGTGTGTGAGTGGAACCTTCACAGCCTTGGGAGCCCCGTGCAAGTGTCAGTACATCAAGGGAATTCCTGAATGTGTGCTTTGACGGTAGGAGAGGGAGACGCGTTTGTAAATTTGCAAGGTTACAAGTGCCTTCTGCGGGGTTGCAATGAAAATATTTGATTAAAAAAGCGTGGTTTTTTGGAAGCAGCCTTCAGCTTTAAATTTTTTTATTTACCAAGGATGCTTGGAGAATCAAATGAAAAGAAGACACTATGTGTAAGAGGTCGTTCGTTCAGACGAGGTGCAGCATTCGAATGTTTTACTCCTTTGCAATTAGAACGACACAAAGTGTATGACGCAAGACATATTCTAAGTTATGTCAGGATAAATAAGGGACTCGGAAAAGGAGCGACTATCGCACCAGACAGATAGCCCAGACCATCTTTCAAGGAGGCAGTTGAGATCGCTAACGCGTTTGCCATGATTGGGACGTGTCCTGAAGGCTCCCCTTTGACCCTTTCGCGAAAAAAAGAAGCGTTCTTCCTCGCGAGTGTCTGTTTGTGTAGGTGTGCATGCGGACCCAGGATAACAATATCGGCGTTGAGCTCTCAAAATGCTTCACGATTCGAAAACCGTCGCTACATACTCGCTCTCCTCTTATTGCGAGCCTGTGGCGAGAATCGGACGGAGAAAGATACTTTTTAATGTAATGGATCTGAAGGTTTCACGTTGACATTTTAGGAAGCCATAAGCCTTTTTCTCCTTGTCATCCTCGATTCGTTTGGCAATATTCTCGACTTTAAAACCAGGGGCAAACAACGACGGAGAGACGAGAGTTGACCCACAACTAAGTTTCGTTTTCGCTTTAAAAACGCGCAAGCACAACCTTGCGACTTTCCTGCAAATGAAAAGAGCATTATCACAATCCTTTGATGCACTAACTTGCACATCCGATTCGGCGTCCGCAGCTTGTGGGAGCATATGATGCACGTGCGACTTGGCAAGTCGGGCAATTATGGATGAAGTTTCCGTATCAATGCGCGACGCAAAACAGGTTGAGAGGAACTCATGGCATTATATTCATCGTTTGGCGAATTCAGGGCTTTTTTTTTCCGGACAAGTTCGAGTCCGAATTTTGTGCATCGGGAAAAATTGCGAAGGTGGCGACGGAGCTGATGGGCAACTACTGCGCGGCGGTCGGGTCGGGCTACGCAAACTGAGCGGAAGCAGTGGCGCAGTCGCGAGCGAGACTCGGCGCGGCCACTGCTATGAACCGGGCAGCTACGGTGATCGCGGCAGCAGCGCAGCAATGTTGTTTCTTTTTGTTTTTTTTCCGTTATGGCCGTTTAGCCAGCATCGCAGGAGACAATTTTGGGGAACCAGGCAGACAAAAGATGAGCTCTGACAGAAATAGTGGGAGTATCGTGCATCGCTCTCCACGAAGGAGACTTCCTAATGGACGTTTTGCGCGCACTTTTCTTGCAAGGAGGTTGGAACACTTTAGGTTCAGACGAGAGGAGGAGAGGGGCCCCAGCCACAGGACTAACCGCCAGAGAACCCACCTCACCAGGTGATCAAAACTTATGTCTCCTGTCCATCTATAGAAGTTCAATTGTGACTGGTGAACACACTGTGGCAAAAAGGTCTTTCTATTCGAATTAAGCTGTTAAGTAGTCAACAAAAAAAGACGTATAAGCGGCTAAATAAACCTTAAAAGTGTGGATTACATTGAGGGAACAAACTGCGTAGCCGTCGCGACATCCTCCTTATTTACCGCCTTGGAAGAATCATCGCCACTCCCTGCAGGAACTTCGCTTAAAATTCCAGCAGAGGAGACAGAGCTTTTTTGCATCTGCACCATCTCTGACGTTCCTTGAGGTACCGCACCTTTAAGCAGTCCAGACTTATCACCTCCTGTCCCAGACGCACCGCCACCGCCACCTTCCACATCCAGCTGCTCAAAACTGTCATTCACGTCCCCGAAGAATTCTCTTATCTCCATATCGTTCGCCATCCCGGCGAGCGCAGGCACCTTAGTTGTCTCAGCCACAATGACGCCTCCACCGACCTTGCGGGGGTCGCCGACCATGCGCACCTCGAGCACGCTTCGGCGACTCGCGGTGCTCTTGTCCGCCTTGAGACGGCGCTCGCGGTCGCGATACGAGGAGGTGGCGGAGGCGAAGAAGGGGAGTGAGAGGTAGATGACGGCCGTGACGCCGGTGAAGATGCAGGGAATCAAGAGACTCTGCTCTCTCAGAAAGTAGTCTGCAAAATAAAACACGTAACTAGAATAAATGTTACATGCTTGCAAGAAACACTTACACGCTAGCTGGCCAAGAAAACCTCCGCCAGTGTAGCTTAAGAGAATAGGGACATGAACGTACAATCTCCACACTTCCGCGTGATTGTCCTTACGACATGCTTGTCCCAAAATGTTTCCAATATCGGTGGCGATCCCAGTCATATGGGTAGTGCGCACCACTAGACCACTGTAACTCGTCGCCATTGCATTCTAACAGTGCGAGGTGAGTTATAGGTATCTCTTGGTGGTTTCTCTGTCTGAAAAACATGGTGTTCTGTCACCTGCAAGCCACAAGCAAACGCCGCACACCACTCGCCAACAATATACTCCCCGCGCAAGGACGCAAAACTCGCAAACAGCATCATGCTCTCCAGCAAGAGCGCATATCCATAACTCTTTCCTAACACAAACTTTGCATCACCGACCAGATAGCCACTAATGAAAGCTCCAAACATGAAGCTGAAGAGGATACTGGTCACGAGGCTAAAGGTCGTCAGGTCACCGTTAAAGATGCTGATGGCGACGCGGGAGACGTTTCCGGTCTGATTATCGAAACGGTTTAGAAGGGTGCAGGAAAAGGGATCGACATGGCCAATGAAACTGGCTTTCCACGCGTCGAGGAACTACGGAATGAAGACGGAAGGCTTACCACGTGCGAAACAGTCACAGAAAAAACTCCCGCGAGTGTGACGACGTTGATAAAGCCGGCGTTCATGGCCAGGATGCACGACCCTGCCACAATCGTGTTGAACTCCTTCTGTGCAAAGTTATTCATCTTTGAAGGAGTGTGTGGTCTCTATTCAACAACAGAGAGATGCTTTGGTCGACAGATAAACTGGGACGCGTTGAAGGAATCTACAGTTCTGTCCAAGGGGAGCGAGCGCCTTTCTTTTGCAAATCTCAACAAAGTTTGAAATGTACTCTGATGAGGATCACCCTTTCTGTAACTTGGAATCTTGGTTCCCTGGCTTACTACGCGTAATGGACTCAACGCGCAAACAGCGCACATAAGAAGGACGCAAAACGAAAGAAGGGGTAATTGTTATTCGACTTACCCCTGAAGGAGTCGAGCGTGGTAATCAAATTTTTTTAAGTGTGAGTGGCAGGCAAGGCTGTGACTGGCGCAATCCAAATCACTCACACATTGCGCCTTGTTCTGGACTACTTTTACCTGCCCATTTTCTTTGGTGACGTCTCGGAATGAAGGCGCTGGAGTGTCTTTGGCGAGCTCAAAGAAAGCTCATTGGAGGATTGTCGCGGCCCAACTCTGGTTAATAACCTTCATATTCACACAGAACAGTCCACCAATAACCGAAAGCTAAACAACAAACGGCCAGTGCCCACCTCTTCATCAAAATTAAAACGGGACCGATGAAAGAGCCGGAAACGCATCCTTCGGACTCAAAACGAGCATCAATCGTTCATGCGAAATGTAACCCTTCACGAATCCCTAATGTCAAATGCCCGCAGTCAGAGTGCAATAATAACCCACACGAAATTGAACGCACCTTGTCAATCAGGTTGGCCACCATGCACTCAATTTCATCCATATCCACATCCGTGCATCCCGCCACATGCACGGCAGTCAAAACATCCCTCAGCTCCAACCGTGTCGTCTTGTCGCGTATGAAGAACCTGGTTTTGGAACGAACCAGAACAAGGCAAACAGTTAAAATGACTTCCCCCATCGCAAAACACCTATAAGTGATGAAACACGCACACCCGCCGCGCCAGATTCCGGAAACAGACAATCCGACATCGCTCGAGTGTAAGGTACAGACCCTTTCCAATCAACTCCATCTGCCGTTGCGCCAGTGCCGCATCGAAATCGCCTAACCGACCGGCCCCGAGGGCGTCAATCAGGTCTGCAAAGAGGGCGCGCAGACGCGGGTGCCCGCCGAGGAGAGCCGGGGCCGGGGTGCGGCCCGCGAGGAGGTTAATGGGGATGAGGTGGGCGAGGAGGAGGGCTTGGTTGTGTTTGCGAGTTTGTGTTGTGAGGGGTGGGAAGTGTTGGAGTGCCCATGTGAGCTCGTCTTGTGCCTGATGTTGCAAAACTTGCTGTCAGAAAAACACTCTAGCAGGCATCGAGATCTCTTACTCGTTTGTACTGCTCATCGTAAAACGCAAGAACGCCCATGTAATATCGATACGTGACGGCATGTGCTATTGGGAACTGGTCCAGCTCGGGTAAATCTACGCTTTTCAGCGAACGAATGAGATTTCCAGCTAGATTGATTTGCTTTAGCTGGGAGTTTTGGTGGAAGGGCGGCTTGTTGGTATTTCGACATTCTCGTTCAGGCGATGCAGAGCCAAACACACACGTACGCGAAAATAGGTTCGAAAGAGTAGATTACACATGTAATAGGATCCCCACTTGCGGGATGTGGGTGCAGTGTTGAATCTGATGGGTTGAAAGGGAGGTTCTTCAGGTTGCCCTTCCACGATTGAGCTACCACCCACCTGTCTGTAGCGCATACGGAGAATGCCTTGTTGAGCGTACGAGCCGCCTCTTCGAGACAGCGCGGCTTTTCCCTCCTGATTGCGAGGACGTTGTCGGCGTGGACTGCGAGAGCGAAAAGACGGAGACTTGCGGCAAATATTGCGGGAAGTACCCATCGACTTGCAGAGGTAGCGCTGTTCAATAGAAGCCTGGTTTGAAGTAACGTGTAGGGTTGTAAACTTATTCGCCTCGCCTCAATGCCAAATCCCAAATCCCATCTAGAAACGTACATGGAAGCGTGGTTAAACGCGGCAAACGCATCGACTGCGTTTCCATCCCTCCGCGCATCGATCGCGGCAATCAAAGCGTCGCTCAGTTCGCCTCCGTCAGAAGCCGACAACAACAGAGCACCGTCGACGTCGTAGTCGCTCGACATGAGCCGCGCCAGGCCCGCGCCATCTTCGCTGGCGAACAAGTCTACCACGCTGCCGCCGCTAGAGGAACGGATGGCTCCCGGTTTCGCGTTCCCCAGTCGAGACAGGATCGACATTATTTCAACCAGATTATGTATTGAAGCGATATTGAAACACTGGAGTAAAGGAGGACAGAAAGAGGAGAATAAAGAGAAAGGAAGACAAATGCGAACGATTCCAAGGCTTAAATTGGTTGGAGCGATCAACATCCTTTTGTTCTGAAAGAAGACAGAAATGGGCGGTGCCAAAGAATTCGAGGTCCTGGTCCTCGGGGCTACCGGCTTCACTGGAAAGTACGTGTCTCGCGATCTGCTCAACCTTCCAGCTGGCAAGGCTGTCAAGTGGGCGATGGCGGGTCGCTCCATGTCGAAGTTGGAAGGTGACATGTGATCGTTATTAACGTCCGACAGCTTCACCTGAATTATGAGAACCAACAGAAACGCGGGCGTGGATGGGCACCGGGCCACACGCTCCCGCTGCGCTCGTGATCGTGGACGCTTCGGACGAGGCCAGTGTCAAGGCGGCCGCTGCCAGGGCCCATGTCGTCATCAACTGCGTTGGTCCGTTTCGGTGTGTACTCAGATTGATTTTGTTGTAGTATTTATCTCACGGTTACCTTGTCTAATAGCTTCACGGGTGTGACTGTTGTTCGAGCTTGTATCGAGGCCGGTGCCCATTACGTCGACATTTCAGGTACAACATTCCTTATTTAGGACTCGATCGCGCCACGCGCGCTTCTTCCGCATGGAAATTTATCGGGCTTGAAAACCGCACCAGGCGAACCAGAGTTTGTGGAGCGCATCCTCGCACTCTCGCCACTCGCCGCCGACAAGGGCGTCACGATCGTCCCCTGCTGCGGCTTCGACTGCATCCCTGCCGAATTCGGAAACCTCTTTGCAAAGCAGCAATTTGCCGCAAAGGGCTACACCTGCACATCCGCCGAGATGTTCATCAACCTCAAGTCGGGACCCCTCGGCATCGCAGGCAACTTCGCCACCTACGAAAGCGCCGTCGAAGGTCTCGCCAATGCGGACGAGCTGCGTCTTCTCCGTAAGAAGGCCGCGCGCGCACCCCTGCCCGTCTACGGCTTGCGGCTGCCCTTTTTCGGCAGCCCACGCTGGGAGGCGCGCATCAGACGATGGTGTGTGCCCTTCTTTGGTGCGGACGCGGCCATCGTGCGCGCGGGACAACAGATTGTGGAAGGATTCCGTGCCAGTACCCGCTCGGTTTCGGTGGCGGGGCCGTATCTCCTCCCTACTCAGTTCAACGCGTACTTTTGTACGCAGTCCATATGGGGGGTTGCAGGTCTCATGCTCTTTGGTATGAGTATGAGTGTCCTCACGCGCTTCAAGTTTGGACGCCATCTCTTGCTCGAGTACCCTTCCTTTTTCAGTCTTGGCTTTTTCAAGAAGGGGGGGCCCACAGAGGCGCAGATTGCGCAGAGCTCGTTTGAAAGCACCTTTTACGCCAAGGGCTACAAGCGAGTGCTGTCGGATGCGGATAAGGGAAATCAGGGTGCGCCAGACTATGGTATGACCATCACCGTCAAGGGACCGGAGGCTGGATACGTATTTACACCTATTGCAGTTATTGCCTGCGCGCTGCAAATTCGCAGCGACGAGCATCATCACAGGGGTGCAATTCCTCGTGGCGTTGTGACTGCCGGGGCTGCCTTTGCCAAGGTAGACTTGATTCGTAATTTACAAGAGATGGGAATCCAGTTCACGGTCAATTCCGAGTGCGATTTGTAGGGCACGAGAATGAGATGCATATTACAATTTTATGTTCCTATACTTGTGGAAGCTTTTGAAAGTTCTTTGGAAACCGCATTTCATTTGAACATTGTCCTGTCAAGCGACCATTCTTTAGGGCGTCCAAAAATGCGCCGTCGTTTCGGGGATTTCATTGAAACCGGCCTTGAAGCCACTTAAAATTGCTCGTCAAGGGGAATCACATACAGAATATGTTCCGAGGCTGATGTATTCTTTAAACTCAAACATGCTGTATGGCATTTTTGAATATCATAACTCTGCACCTGAACGTGGTTCATAAAAGAAAAAAAAAAAAAAGGGTTTACAATTACCCATTTCTTGTAGTGGAAAAAGACTTCTTTTGTTTCATTGTTAAATGTGCTGTCAATTTTATCATCTGACTTGTAAATATCACTAACGTAATCAAATTAAAATTTTCTGAATGAAATTACCAACTCTGCATCATAATCTTAATTCAGTTCAATTGTTATATTATTCTTGTATTCTAAACAAACCATCTTGCCATTGTTGGTTCTTGTTTTGAATTATTTTTTGAGAAGTTAATAATTATTCTCCACCATTTGATGATTTAAACTCATGAATGAGTCTTGTCTTTCATGATAACAGCTTGTAGACTTTTGTGCTCATATTGTCAGAAGCAGAATATTGTTCATGAGGAAGAGTTCAGCAACCCAAAAATCAAAGAAACGCTGGGCCAGGCTCAGACAAGAACTCTCCCGCCGTCACGCCCGCTCCGCCTTCCGACACTCTCGCACTGCCACATCTGCCGCCCCGCTATTCTTCTCCATCGACATCAGTTACATTTCCCGCGTTGCCCGAGGCCGAGGTCTTTCACCGATACGACTTGCCCCCCATCTACGCGTCGTCGCGTATCAACCAGGCGATCCATCCACCACCCTTAGACACTTTGATTTCAGTAAAAAGCTCGCAGCAACCAGCTATGCGTCCTCGAGGATTTGTAGACCTCGACGAGGTGCTGCCGGACATTTTGCGCAAGACGCTCAGCCTCCCACTGCCAGTTACCATTTCACATGCTGTGGGAAGCCCTAGCACTCCAACACCTACTACTGGTGTGATCACGATTATTCCGAACCGGCATGTCACCGAGGTCATGGCCGCGCCCGTATTCCCTAGCGCGATCATTTCTACCACCGTCGCAAGCTCGCGCAGCACAATCTCCGCCACAGCTCTTAGCACCCACCCAAACTCATCTTCATCCAACGATCCTATGGATACGGCTACATCGTCCGAAACCAGCCTCGAAACCATCCAAATGCAACCTCCGAACCCCCAAGTCACCTTCCTGCCCCTGGCCAAAAATTACCTTGGAAACGGCCGGTACGCCAGAGTTTACAAAGCTCACTACACCCTCATCGACACAGAGGAACGTGTCACGCCCAACTCGTCCACCTTCAATATCAACTCCACCACGCCGTCCGCAAGGGGCAACGGAGTAGTGGGCAGACCGCCCCTGGCTCCAATTAATGTGTCGAAAGACGACCCAGCTAGCATCCCGTGCGCTGTGAAGCAGATCCATGCGAACCGCGAGTCTTTTGACGTGGCGCGCATTGAGGCACGCATCCTACGCATGATGAGCGGGCATCCGAGCATCATTGAGCTTATTGGAACAACGACGGAGGACGCGCTTGGGAGTGCCGGTGGCAGGGGCGTGGACTTTGGTGGGGGGCGTGCGAATGCGCGCGTGACGTGGTGCACAAACAACGGTGGAGCCATCAAAATGACTGTTACAGCGACAGTGACGAGGACGAGGAAGAGGAGGAAGGGTGTCCGCGCATGTTGCTTGTGTTGGAGCTGGCGCCGCGAGGTACTATGATGGATTATATTGAGAGTGTGCAAGGGGAAGGGATTGGGCAGGAGCTTTGGATGCGTTGGGCGAAGCAATTGGCGAGTGCCGTGGACTATGTTCATTCCTTTGGATTTGTGCATCACGACATCAAACCGCACAATTGTTTGGTACGTACTTTTGCTTTGTTTAGAAGGTAGTCGGCGACATTTGCTGATCATTGAATGCACATTTCAGTTGACAAGTCGCAAGGATGTCAAACTGGCCGATTTTGGAAACGCCCTTCCGGTGCAAGGTTTCCAACCCCCCCAACAGCCCGTCCACCTCCTAAGTCCTGGCGCAAACTTCACAGCCGAACCCACGGATATACAGCCCAGCCCCATCACCACGCGTGTCAACTTGAGCCCAACCCTGAGTCCCTTTCACAACTCCGTGAGTCGCGACAGCAGCAGCACCAGTTGCGACAGTAGAAGCATTCGCGTGGGCTCTTTGGGCCCGCCTAGTCCGATAGGTTTTGTGGAAAAGTTTCGCAGCGATCTGGAGAATGCGAGCATCCGCAGCAGTCGCACGGGGAGCCTAACGGACGGCCTTGGCCGCGGCACACAAGCTTATATGGCTCCGGAGATATGTAAGTTGAGAGTGCACGTATGTCGACCCCCGCAACTAACAATCCGCCGCCACTGGCATGCACCCAGTCATGAGCACGCCCATGAAGTCGAACGGCGAGTACAGCTTCCCCGCGGACCTCTACGCCGTGGGTGCGACGCTCTACGTTGCGGCCACGGGCCGCGCGCCGTTCACCTTAGCGCCGAGTAGCGTGTACATGATGATGGGTATCCGGCGCGGGTTCTGGGCGAGCGGGCTACAACCGGGCTTCGGCACCATCGGTCCTGATGTGAGAGGCGGAGACGCGAGCGGGTTGAGCATGCGACAGAGTTTGGCGAATGGGGGCGGTGAGAGGGTTTGAGGCGGAATCGATGGTTGTAGGCAGGAGCCAACATTGCAGGTGGGGAAGGGGTGGTGAAGTTTGGGAATGGACATCCGTTACATACCGAGGCAGTGCGGATCATGTGCGCGTGTTTGGAGTTGGAAGGAGCTGTGAGGCCGACTGCGAGAGAGTTGGTTGTCTGGCTTGGTACTTTGGGGTTGTGACTGGCCCTCCTCATTCCCCTTTCTTTCTCAGCTATGCTTTTATCTATGGGCTTTTTTGTATAATAGGAAGACGAAACAGTTGCGCCTATGTCAGCAATGTAATACGCCTGATTGAAGCAAACCTATCAAACGAACAGAAAAGGATGTAAGCGAGGCTTGAGCCTGAAAGTTGTGAGAGCTCAACACCGGATGCGATGATTGGCCCCAAAATAACCTTAGTCTCCTTCCGATCTAATTGGCAAGTCGCTCCAACACACGCAGCATGGCATCAGCAGCCCCTCTCTGAGCCTCGATTTCACCCAAAAACGCGTCCACGCTCCGATTCGCAGCCCTTCTCCGCTCGCGCAAATCAGGTTCTTGAATAGTATCCAAAATTTTCGCCTGCATCTCTGCGCAGGTTTCTGAAAAGTAAGTACGCACGGGCTGCGAGACGCGGGCCTTGAGGATCCAGTAGCAGGAGGAACAAGACGCGTGTATCTCTTTGTCCACGTCGACACCAGTGAGGCGCTTGTATTCGTGTGACATGTAGGCGGTCACCTGGGATGTTGTTGGGAATTGGAATGGTACATGTGTATCTAATTCCTGACCTGTTCAGCGGTACTTAACTTCTCGTCTTGTCCCTCCGGTGACGCGTACTTTGCGGCCGAACCGCCCGTGAAGGGAGTGTACGCACCGCGCGCGACGGCGACGACCTGCTTGACGTGCGCTTCGACGTCAGCGACGGCGGCGCAGGCGGCAGTATCCCCCGCCGGATCAGCGCTGATTGCATCGAGCAGGAAGGAAGCAATGTGGCGCGCGCGCGCGCGAAGGTCGTCGAAGCGATCGTTAAGGTTGCGTGAGCGCGTGGCGTTGAGCGTTGGTGAGGCCAAAATTGCGAGTTCGAAAGGGCTTAATTGGGTGGTGGTCGTGTCCTCATCCGTGTCCGTGGGGGCAGGGGTGAAGGGCAGTGTGAGGAGTGTGTCCACGCGGGAAAGGATCATGGCCACATCCTGTGCTGAGCTGACAAGCATCTGCTGTGGGAGGGACTCTGTTTTATCTATTAATTGAATAATATAACGGGGACATGTTCACCGGTCCGTGACAGCACGTAATCGCAGAGCGAGACCCGCACTGCGTCGTGGCTCCTCGCGTCCAGCTGTCCAGAGACAACCGCTTCCTGGTCAAGAAGAGCCTTGGCGATGGCGGTTGCGGTGTCGTTCATTGCAGACTTTATGACTGCAAGATGAGGGGTGAGTCTACTTTTAAGCGAGTTCGTCCTCGTTGTTCACGGTGGTTCGATGTTCGACCGTCCTCCTCCGCAGAAGCAAAAACAAATCGCCGCGCCCCTCTCGTATCCTTCGACGGAAGTATAGTTCTTGATTCAATCCCATCGCTGCTCTTCTCAAAATATTCTGTTTGAGTTTTATCAACCAACCATTCAGATTGTGAGAAATATCCAACTATGTGAAAAAAACACGCTCATACTTATTTTTCACATTCGAAGTGTTAGTAATTGTATATGTTTATTATATTTTATCCAAAATTTTTGGATCTTTAATAGAATCTGGTATCATGGAAAGCAGTCACCAATGGTTCTGATGAAAATGTATGAAGCCGGGCTCTTGTCTTGGTCTCTATTTTCGTCCGAAACTTATGCAAACAGGTGTTTTCTCAATCCGACGCAACCAACTCAACACAATGGACCAGTAAATTTGCGCAAGCAGCAGCAGGAAAAAGCATAACGAAGAAGGCGAAAGACGTGCTTCATGTTGCGAGAAGGTCCTTGTTCCACAAGAGCGTATGATAATTGATTACATTCATTTTAGGATGCCACACTACTTGATGTCGCTCCGGAAGTATCCGACAATGATAACGAGGTGCGCTGTCAGTGACTTACCATTCGAAAACGTACATCAAGTTGGCTAATTCGTGTTTTCCCTTTTGTCGTTCTTCCTCAAAAACACAGGAAGTGATGACACAGAATCCTGGATGTCGCAAGGGTTGTGCCTTTTTTTCGTTGTTCAAACTAATAAAATTTTGTAGAAGAGTGCCGGATTTTCGTCCTTCAAGTCAAAAGTCGATTTCAGCGCGCAGGTGATTGACGTGCGCTCGCGTGATTTAGGATAAGCCGCTGGGGTTGTGGTGGCGGCTGAATGATGTGCATGCATTATCTTTGCTTTACAATTTTTGCACCGCGCCTATTTGAAGTGTGCGTAGACAAAGGCGATTGAAGAAGAACTTACCCGCGGTAATCCCTCGCTTGCGAATTGTGCCAATATTAAGGAACTACGCCGATTATAGGAAAAGCAGAGGCGAATCGTGGAGTACATTTGAGAAATGGTTACTGTATCTTCTCACATGATTCGCTAAGTAAAATTTCATATGGTTTTGAGAGCCAAGCTCAACTTGCCTTTTGGCGTTGTGGTTATGATTTGTGGTGGTAAACAAATCGTGGCGCACTCGAAGTTGGAGTTGCATTTGCGGTATATATGTTTGGGTCCAAAGTTGTCAATGTCACCGATAAGCACTTTGAGATGTAGGAACGCTCCATATTGGCTTTCCTGTGGGTGTTGCGGCCGAGAACATTCTCGCAATGATTGACGTTGAAGAAGGGAAAATGGCAAGCAAGATTGGCGCCTCACATCAGCGTGGCCACCACAATCAAGATTGAAGTAAAGAAAGACTCAATGATGATGACCAAAATAGTGTTAGTGGTCAGGATACATAGTTAATGGTTGAGAATGAAGGGAACATACCTGAGATCCAACTTCTAATACTGCCCATCAATTATTTCCATAAACGGCCGTAATAGAACTTCTCATGAAGGGATGTGAAAGCGAGCGAACTTGACCACCTAAGTTTTCTTCTTCAGTTTTCACGCCACGCACGAAGGAGCAAAATGTCGAGCGATTCTGGCGACGAGGAGGACTACGATGCGCTGGGCGTGATTGAGGTGGAAACGGTTGGCAGGGATACCAGCGCCGAAGAGTTCGCGGTGCTTGCTCTTGACTGGACTGCGTTTGTCGACAGTTTGTCGGGGGGGTCAGCATCGACGCTCGACGGCGGCAACGGCATCGGTTTCCGTAGTCTCTCGCTGCTGCGCCGCAAGCTGCTCGAGGCGGTGCCGCAGCCGGACGAGTCCGCGTTCGTCCGCGTTCTGAGCTTGCTCGGGTTGTCAGGTAAACGTCCTTTCCCGTCTCCAGACATCCCCCGTCCCTCATCGTCAATAACTTCGTGGTTAATACAGTCTGTGCCCCGCGCTTTGATTGCGACTCCCGCGCTCGCTCCCTCGCCCTCGAATGCGCCCTCATCCTAGTCAAGGACTCCACCACAGGCACACTGTCAATTAAGGGCCTCTCGCGCCTCATTGATCGCGAATTGCCCAAACACGCGTACGTACACACTTCCTCACCTGTCTAATGGTCTAACTGACCATATCAAAAATGGCCAGGTTCTCACCCATGTCCCTCTTCAAATACCTCAAATGGACATCCGCCCTCCTGCAAGCCTGTGTCCCGCGGCAACCCAAGTCAAAAAAACGTGGTCCCGCGCCAGAGCTGGACATGGCCCTATTCAAACCGCTTCTCGCAACGCACGCCACAATTCTGGATGGAATCACGAAGCTTGTATCACCGGAGGCGCTTCGTGGCAGTAGTGTCGCGAGAACGGAGCGTCTTCTGAAGCAGTGCGTGAAAATGACGAGAAAGTTCATGCTTATTGGCAAACATGGCATGATGGCGAACTTGGTCCTGGATACCGTTCTCGGGGATGACAAGATTGTCGAAGGAACCGAAACGGGGGCTGCGCGATACGCACTCTTGGTCGGATCGGCCGTTAACTGCCTCGTTTACAAAAAATGGGACTTGAGCCATGTGGAGAGCATCAAGGCCAAAGTGACCAAGTACTTTGAAAAGAACTTGATTGCTGGTTCGGCCAAAGGTGCTTTATCGGACGTTGTCTTGGTTTGTAGTGTTGGCTTTCCGGGATCCTATGAACATCTGGCATCTCACTCTCTCGTGACCACAGTCGAGCTTCAACCTCTTCTTCAAGCAATTCCTGACTTTGGACATGTTGAAAACTCAACTATGCTCATCGGCTGAGCGATTAATGCTTCGGTCGCCCGAATTCATTCTTAGGATCTTTGAAGCAATCATCAAGCCTGTTGAATTTGATGTTTCGCAGTTGTTGCGCGAGAAATTCGTGGACTCCCTTTTGAGTTGAGTAGGCTGTTCTTGGCGTCAATTAGCCTGCTGATAGTGTTTATTTCAGACAATATGAAGTCCACAATTGAATCCGTGCGTACTGATGCTGCCAACCTTTTTAAAACCTTTGCTAGCAAGTCCACGAATCCTGAAGAGCTTGCAAAGATTCTGGATGTCGTGTTGAAAGCCTTCACTGGTGAGTTGCTTGTTCTTAATTAAAACTTGAAATGTCGTTAAAATGCCTCTCCTCGCAGCTCGGTCACCGTCTTTTGAAACGCGCGCCATCTACTTTTCGATTCTCGCCTCCTTCCCGGCTCCCAATTCTTCCATTGCCGCCAAGGCGATCACCGCGCTCATTCCTTTCTCTCAAAAGGAGACCTCGGAGCCCGCTCAACTCGCATGCTTCGCGGCTTTGGCAGCCCATACATCATCCTACCTTGACTCAAGCGACGAAACCGTCCTCCCGCAGCTGACCTCGTTCATCACGGCGAGTCTTACAGATGTCAAAAGCACCCACGTGGTCCGCAAGGCCATACTCGCGCTGTTGTTGGCCGTGCCGTATGATCACTTGGCTGCGCGCTTTTCTGGAAAATCCCTCGCTGGTGTTGTGGAGGCGTGCTTGAAAGTTTTGGACAAGGTACACGCGGCGGGGACGGCACTCTTGGTGGATACAGGAGTCAAGAGGGAGACTCCTGTTCTGGTTGAAGGATACTTGGCGTTTCAGTTTGTTGTTGGTTTCCTGGTGTGGGAACAGGACAGCGGTAAAGACGTCGGAATTGGTGAGGACCCGCTCATAACTACTGCTTGATGGTTAATATTCCTGATGCTTTCAGGTAATCTCCTCGAGTCTAAAAAGACTCTTGAAACGTACCTATCAAGCTCCAAGACTTTCTTCTTGAATGACAAGTTTTACCAGAAACTTCTTCACACTTATGCTGATCAGTCTGCCTTTTTTGCGTGCATCAGCATGGTTCTCAAGACAACTTCCCTTTATAATCTGCTTCCTTCCAGCTCTCGTGTTGAAAAGGCCGCCTTTGCGAACTCCTGGGCATATTTGATGGTGGGCAACGGTGTGAACCACGTCGTTCGACGCGAAGCTTTGGACTTCATTCAAGAGCAAGTCAGTGGAAAAAGCGCCTGTGAGGCCGCTCTTAGTTTGGTGGTGGATGTTGGTCGCTTGGGATTTGGCGCCGTCCTTGAAAAGGCGGAAGTCAATGTGCGACCCAATCCCGCCATTCTCGGCCTGTCTCCCACCGCTGGTGCCACTACAGCTGCAAGCTTAGTCGCTACCTCTGTCGAAGCCAGCGCGTGGGGCGACGATGCTCAAAAAAATGCCGGCGAATTCAGCGCGCGGCTCTTCGCTGCCATCCAGTGCCTCGTACCTAGCAGCGCCTCGGCGCCTGCACCTCTCCTCAAAAGCGACACGCTACGTCGCGTTCTGATGGACCTGCTTGTTCTGTGCGCACACCCCGTCCTCACGAGCATTATTGGCACGGACGCGTGGATCCGTGTTTGTCTGCGTGCGGGCATGGATCCGCTCGATGTGGCGGGATATCTCGGTGCGTCCATGATTGAGAAGTGGATGGCGAGCATCACGGAATACACTGATGCGGCAGACGCTGCTTCTGCTGCTGTCGTGGAGAAGGATGTAACTTTGGGGGGGTTTAGCCCGGCCATCCCGAAGGGCTTTCAAGACGCGACACTGTGCGCGATTACGCTTCTTGTCGGTGTGTATCCGGAGGTTGTCATGACAGCCGCGATGCCAGCTATTTTGGAGTCCTTGGACAATGCACTTGTAAAGAATGTGTCGCTGCTGGACGTTGAAGTGTGGCAAGGAAAGGAAGGCGTTGCTGTCTGCGACACCAATGGCAAGTTGAAGGTGGTTGCAATTCAAGAGGACGAGGATCGTCCGCGAACGGCGGAAGAAAAGTGGGAGCGCGAATTAAAGAAGGAGCTTCAAGCCAAAAAAGGAGCCGCTGCAACTTCTGCAAAGCCGAATGCGGGTGGAAAAGCCGGTGCTGGAAAGCCTATGAGTGCGAAAGCCGCTGCTGCCGCAAAAGCAGAAAAAGAAGCCGAGAGGCTTCAACTGGAGAAAGAATCTGCCAACCGAAAACGCGTCGAAGCAATCCGACTACGTGTGTCGGCTGCTCTCTCCGTTTTGGAGGCCATCTTGAATGGTGTTGCGGTTTCCCTCGACGAGGATGCTCGCGAAGCTTTTGAAATGTGGATGTCTCGCACCATTGAAGATGTCCTGAAGGTGGTTGAGAGAGAAAGTGTCGTTGTGCGTCGCGGAAAGCGTGGAAAGAAGGGGCCTGTCTTGATTGGCAAGAAGGCGATTGACACTTTCAGGCTCATCTCCAAAGCGACGGAGAACCGTATTTGGCGTGTTGTTGATATGGGTTGGGATGTTGCTACCCTCCGGTTGATGGGAGTTGAAATTTCTCCCGTTGGAATTCCCGAGGATCTCTGCAAGAAAGATCTTTCAGGTGAGCTTTTTTTTGTCAGAATTAAGTCGACGCGTGTTGCTTACTAAATGATAACAGTCGTTCTGACCAAGCTTTTGATGGCGGCCAAAGCTGACTACGTGGCGTCCAATCCATTGTCTCCTGGTGCTTTTTCATACATTTTCCCACTCATTTACTACCTGTTGATGCGCATCGGTCGCTCGAGAAATATCAAGGAAAAAGTCCGGACAGAACTCATTATTTTTGCTTCAGAAGTCTTAATTGCGCACTGCGGTTTGGGCGGAAGCCCCCTCGTTCCACGCAAGTCTATGGTGCATGCGCTGTTGGAGCTTCTGAACTTTATGCCGCGCCTTCATTCGGCTGCAAGAGAGGGACTTCTGACTCTCTGCGTCAGCATGGAGAACTCTGCAGTAGACAACGACGATTTTGATCAAGAGGACATGGAAGAGTCAGAGAAGATCTTGAAAAAGATGCTGGCTATCGACGAAGTTGATATCACGAACGAGCTGTTGGCAGCACTCTTGAGTGAAGAGGTGACTGCGAGACATGCTGCACTCCGAGCGCTGCAACACATGCCAAGACCAGAGGGTGCAGGAGATGGAGTCGCTGCTGCGCGTGTTTGGATGGCAAGATTTGACGCAGACGAAGAAATTTCAAGTGAGGCTGCGCGCGTATGGGAAATGTGGAACGACGAGGCCGTTTTGAATCCTGCCTGTTTCACCGCTCTTGGTGATTTGATTTGTGAGTACGAGCTTGCTACCATCCGTTGATGCTACTCGACTAATATTGCAGTTCAGGCAACGAGGTTTCTGCGATTCGCGCAGCAGCTGGAAAAGCCTTGAATGCAGCATTGAAAACCCTCCCCAAGTTTACCGTTGATGCGATTCAACAACTGTTTTCTTTGTACGAAGTCAAGGTTGGTGTTTTACGAACGTGTTGCTGGCAATTCTGCTTAAATCATGGTATTTTAGAATGTTGTGCCCATGCCAGAATATGACGACTTTGGTATCGTGATTCCAGAGTCACTGGACAAAAAGGATGAGTGGCCAGCTCGTAGCGGTATTGCTCTCGCTCTGCAGTCCTGCGCTCCTGTGATGACTTCAGAGGCCATTTTGAACTTGCTGTTTGACTTCTTGATCAAGAATGAGGCCCTCGGAGACCGTGAAGAATCTGTTCGTCTGCAAATGCTGGAGGCTGGTATCGCAGCTGTCAACACTGATGCAGGAAAAGGTCTCGTAAACGCGCTGCTGAAGACATTTTCTGACTACTTGTCGCAACCTGCGGGCTCCTCTGAAACACACGACTTGATTCGCGAGTCTGCTGTCATTTTGCTTGGAACAGTTGCTCAACACTTGGATGCCACTGATCGAAAGATTCCGGAAGTTGTCGACCGCCTTGTCGAAACCCTAAAAACGCCATCTGAGGTCGTGCAAATGGCAGTCGCTGAGTGTCTACCTCCGCTTGTCAAGGTTATGTCTGGTGACGAGGTTGGCCGCTTGATCGACAGATTACTTCGACTATTATTCACGTCACCGAAATACGCTGAGCGTCGTGGAGCCGCCTATGGTATCGCTGGCTCCGTGAAAGGACGCGGAATTTCGTCTCTCAAGGAATACGGAATTATGAACGCGCTGAAAGAAGCTATTGAGGACAAGAAGAAGATGGAAAGACGCGAGGGAGCGCTTTTTGCCTTCGAGACCTTGTCAATGACTTTGGGTCGGCTTTTCGAGCCGCACGTTATTCAAATTCTGCCTCTGTTGTTAGTATGCTATGGAGACAACCAGCGGGAGGTTCGCGATGCAACAAACGACACCTGCAAAGCCATCATGTCAAAGTTGTCGGGACATTGTGTGAAGCTTGTGATGCCCTCATTGCTTAATGGTCTGGACGACAAGGCCTGGAGAACCAAAACTGGATCGATTGAAGTTCTTGGATCTATGGCTGCTCTCGCACCCAAGCAGCTCTCCTTATCTCTGCCCACCATCATTCCGCGCCTTTGCGAAGTTCTCGCGGATACACACATCAAGGTTCAAGAGGCTGCCAAGCATGCTTTGAACTCATTCGGTAGTGTCATCAAGAACCCTGAGATTCAGGCACTTGTGCCCGAGCTGTTGGCTGCTTTGGTTGACCCGAACGAAAACACACAAGCTGCTCTCACGGCCCTTCTTGAAACCTCCTTCGTGCACTACATTGATTCGCCTTCCCTTGCTTTAATTGTTCCCATTCTTCAGCGCGGTTTGACGGAACGCGTGACGGAAACCAAGAAACGCGCTGCACAAATTATGGGCCAAATGGCCACGCTGACCGACGAAAAGGACTTGATTCCATGTAAGCTGCTTTAATCCAATCATCAAAAGTCGCTCGTTTTCATTTCAAATTATTTTATTTTTTTTCACAGACCTTCCAATCCTGTTGCCGGGTCTCAAGGAAGTTTTGGTCGACCCTGTCCCAGAAGCTCGAGCCATTGCTGCTCACGCCTTGGGATCCATGTTCTCAAAACTTAAAGAAAGCAACTTCCCAGGACTAATTGGCGAGCTTTTCGTTAGTCTCAAGTCCGAGACATCTGCTGTTGACCGTTCTGGTTCCGCGCAGGGTCTTTCTGAAATTTTGGCAGGCGCAGGCATTCCAAGACTTGAGAGTCTACTGTCTGACATCCTGAATAATGCGATGTCGCCAAGAACCTATGTACGTGAAGGTTTTATCACGTTGCTCGTCTTCTTGCCTGCAACCTTCGGGGATGCCTTCCAGCCTTACATTGGCAGCATTATTCCTCCGATTTTGCGTGGATTGGCTGACGAGACCGACACGGTTCGTGAAACTGCCATGAAAGCAGGTCGTGGTGTAGTCCGCAACTACGCGACAACGGCTGTCGACTTGTTGCTCCCAGAATTGGAGACTGGCTTGTTTGACGAAAACTGGAGAATTCGACAATCTTCCATACAGCTCATGGGTGACTTGCTTTACCGTATCGCCGGTGTTTCCGGCAAGATTGAAGTGGACGGAAACGAAGATGAATCTATTGGAACGGAGCACAGCAAGAAGGCACTCGTCAGCACTCTCGGCCAAGAAAGATACGACTCTGTTCTCTCCAGCCTATACATTGTACGCAGCGATTCCAATGGAATCGTCAGATCTGCAGCTCTTCACGTTTGGAAATCAATTGTAACTAACACTCCGCGCACACTCAAGGAGATTCTGCCTGTCATTATTCAAATGGTCATTGAATCCCTCGCAAGCCCAGAGTATGAAAAGCGTGGGGTTGCTGCCCGTACTCTTGGAGACTTGGTTCGCAAGCTTGGCGACTTGGTTTTGAACGAACTGGTGCCGGTGTTGGAGAGCGGACTGGAGTCAAACGACCCCACCACAAGAGAGGGCGTTTGTATTGGTATGTCAGAAATTATGGGAACCGCAGGAAAAGCGCAATTAGTGGATTTTGTTGTTCAATGTGTTCCCAGTGTCAAGAAGGCCCTGATGGATTCAGAGCCGGAGGTTCGTGAAGCTGCCGCTCAAGCGTTTGACATGCTTCACCAGCACATGGGATCCAAGGCCATTGACGAAGTGCTCCCAAGTCTTTTGAACGAGCTGAAGTCTGGTGGTGGATCTACCGGCGCTTACGCATTGGAAGCACTGAAGGAAATCATGTCGGTTCGCAGCAATGTGGTCTTCCCGGTCTTAATTCCCACCTTGCTCACAACGCCGATTTCGGCCTTTAATGCCCGTGCGTTGGCCTCTCTGATTTCCGTTGCTGGACCCTCCCTCAACCGGCGTTTGGGAAACATTCTTCCAGTTCTCATGGATGGCTTGCAGCAAGGTGACCATGCGGTCGCGGATATTCGTGAAGCGATGAAAGTACTCCTTCTCAGTGTTGATGAAGAAGGTCTCTACCTTCTAATGCCAATTCTGTCTGAATCCTTGGCAGAAGGAGGCCCGGCTCGCGCTCGTGCAGCTTGCGATGCGTTTATGCTTTTCTGTGAAGGATCGAAGGTGGATCTAACCGAATACGCGGTGGAGTGGTTCAACCGTCTGGTGGAAATCTTCCAAGGAAAGCCAAAGTACAGCGCGGAAATGGTGCAGTCGGCATGGGGAGCTGTGGATGCACTTTCGAAGCGCATCAAAAAGGATGAGATGGAGAGATTTGTTATTCCACTTCGTCGTGCGATTGCCAGCGCAACTGAGCGACTTGGTCCCAATGATGAATTGGAAGGATTCTGCCTGCCTAAGGGAATTTCTTCGATTTTGCCCTTCTTCTTGCAAGGACTTATGTATGGGTCTTCTGATTGTAAGGAAGAGTCGGCGAAGGGGTTGGGCGACCTTGTTAAGCGCACCAGTGCAGATGGCCTCAAAGCCTTTGTGACACAAATTACTGGTCCTTTGATCAGAATTATTGGAGACAGAGTGGCTCCTGGAGTAAAGGCTGCTATTTTGAAAGCACTCGGGTATGTTACACACGACACCGTTCGCATTCGCATTTACGATTGATCTAATCATGGTTTCAGACTTCTCCTCATTAAGGTTCCAGCTAATCTTAAGCCCTTCTTGCCGCAACTGCAACGCACGTTTATCAAGTCGCTGTCTGAGCCCACGGTCTATGTCCAAACTCCTGCAAGAAAGTGCCTCACTCTCCTCATTGGGCTTCAACCGCGTTTGGATCCTCTCATTGTTGAATTGACGAATGGAATCAAATCTGCAGAAGAGAAGAGTATCAGAGACGCCATGTGGGGTGCATTGCTAGGCCTTTTGAATGGACTGGAGGGCAAAGAAATCACGGACGCAAGTAAGAAAACGATTGAAACAATCTTGTCTGAGTCACTGTTCAACACGGGGGAAAATGATGGTATGTTGAAGGGTTTCGTTGATGGAGGTTTTAATGAGAGGTTGGCCTAGATGTGGTTCGCAAGCTTGCTGCGAAGTGTTTGACCGTCTATTGCAACTACCTCTCCAAAGACGATGCCAAGACTTTCATCAGGTGAGTTGTTTGTCGTTTACTCTTTGTTTCTCACTCCATTTTGGACACAGTGCGAAGGTGTTGTCAAAGCAAGCACTGGACGAATCAACTATTGCCTTCACAAAAAGACACGGTTTAATGGAAGCTATTTATAGGATTCTCCTCAAGAGTCCTGCCACTATTGTTTCCGTGAGTTCCTTCTTGACGGCGTCGATTAGCAAAGTGTATGAGGGCTTCCAAAGCGAGAAGTCTAGTGTATTGGAGGCCTCCGTCAACTGCGCGAATTCGTTACTTCTTCTTGCATCCGAGGAAGCCTTCGAACTTGATGAAGCGGCTAAAGAGAACCTGCTCAAGGGGCTCATTGATATTGCGAAGGAAGGAGTGCAAGTGGATGCTAGAAGAATGAGTGTATTGGGGATCAAAAACTTGGCAAAAAAGAACTACCAGGTATACAAGTGTATGGTTTCCTTCTTACTAGACTGGCTGACTGGTTGACAATAGTTTGTGGCGCCTCACTTATTCCTGTTGGTGCCGACACTCATGCTATTGGTGCGTGAACGCGTCATTCCCATCAAATTGGCGTCTGAGAGGTCATTGTTGCACCTGCTATGTATTTCTAGTCAAAATAATGATCCGAGTGTGTTGGTCAAGTACACGGGAGGTTTGGACGCGACAAGCGCAAGGAATTTGAACGATTACGTTAAGCGTGTATTGAGCAAGCTGGCGGAGAAAGAGAGCGATGATGAGGGCGAGGAAGATGATGATGCTGACGTTATTGACGTCTGAACAGAAGTTTTTGGTATTGACATAAAAAAGTCAATTGTTCTGGAAACGTACAGGTCCAGAAAATGGAGAAAGGATCGGATTTATTGTCCTTGCGACTTCTTTCTCAACCTGAAATGCTCAACCTCCAAAACGGAGTCCTCTGCAAATCAAAACGTGTCCTTCACCGGATCAACTTTTGCTGATAGAATGGAATTATCCTCATAATTGCCTTTCACAACATGTGTTTGGACATTAATGACACCGCTTTCGTCATCTAACGCCACAATACTCACTTCCTCCAGAAACAAGACGCTTTTCCTTTTTTTTTTTTGAATCGGCAAGTCTGCATCCAACATCGAGTCTTTCTCCTTCTTAGACTTTCCGCGATTAGAGTTGTAACTCTAGATGGAGGTCCAAGACCACTCGACCTCTTGGCTTCTTTTCGCATATTTACCGTTTTTAAGATGCTTTTGACGATCTCCGGTTGGGTATAACGTAACTGGGGGTGGGTGTGACGCCCGAAACATCGCGTTTCAGGCCTTAACGCGCTTTTGCAAAGCTGTCCGTGTGTCTTGAAATAAGGCAACCAGTTCGCGTTTTCCAGACCTTTTGGAGCCCGGCGTTACAATAAACAACCTCCTTGCTTGCAAGCCAAACTTGCTGGCCGACCGAGATGGAGGATGGTGAAGCCAAAATACGACCTCGCCTTGCGCGGGATTGGGTGAGAGCTTTCTTTGCTTGGGCGAATTCTACACGGTTTATCGTTCTTGCGACAAGCGCTGAAGGCTTGTGACCTTCAATTCGATCAATGCTGCCGATGGAGCCTTTGAAGCCGGGACTACAGAAGGTTGCAATTTGCAAAGCTCAGGTATGCCTAACCCCTAAATAATACTGAAAACCCGCATGACAGCTCCGCTAGTGTCTCGTGCGACTCGAGATGTCTCGAAGCACAGTCCTAAAGACGCCATGCGAATACAGCAACCACAGCTGCGTTATCTTGGCAACTAACGGAACACACTAGCCACTTAAAGGAAACTTTTTCACACTTGCTAATATGGTTCAGATTATCGTGACCCTTACTTCCCAATTTAACTCTAACAATTCCTGCAGTTTTTGATGTGCCAATATCCAGGTTCAAAATCCTGGAGTTCATCTGAACAATATATGACAGATTTTACCTTCCAAAGGGAGTTACAGAGTGATACGGAGCTGATTGAGCTCGAGGCTGATGTTCAAGTTCAGGCAACAGCTCGCAGACAGGCTCAAGAACGCAGTGCAGTCCTTGAGTATCTATCTCAAGAGTACAACGTACAAAGACTGGCTGTCCTGTGATTCCATCTTGACTGTTCTCAATTTGTACTTTAACTTCACCATCACTATCCAAATCCTTCCATTTCAATTCATTCAAATTAGTTTGGCATTTCAAGTGAACACTTCTAACTGAAATAGTGTCATCTGGTGACCTCTTTGTAGTGGTTAGTATTATGATGCTAGAACTGCTTTGTGCCAGTGGACACAGTCACCATTTAGTATCATCCTTTCTAAATAATATAACTCCATCATCAATGTTAAAAGAAGTATCATTTTTCATAGCATCTACTTCAATATTATGTGAATTTGTTAAAAAACTGGTAATCTTTTTTAATCACTTTTGTTGTACATTTTTGTTTCAAAATGTGATTGTATGGATGAAAGAGAGACCATCTTATCACATAGAGGACAGTTTGTCCTGGTGTAAATACATTCACTTTGATGATTTAAAAAATTTCAACACAAAGTCTTGACTTTACAGTGCTTATTTGGACAACTCACTATTAATTTCAACAGGTATGATTCTAGTTGCTTATTGTTAAACAAAGAGTTGCTTTTATATTGTGACATTTATTACTAATTTACACAACATCTTACACAAAATGAGTTCCATCATCAGCACACAGAGCAAAAGGAATATTGAGTTGATCAAAACTAATACATCATGATAAATCAGAAGATTTTATTTCTATCAAATAACTAATTAATTTATACATTTGATTATAGTAAATATAAGAAATAAATAAATAATAAGAAACACCCATACCTTCCCAGGTCACAAGAAATCAAATGGACAAGATATTTGTCCATAAATGCTGAAGATTTAAAGCTTAAATTGGTCAAGAATCTCACAAGTAGCAACTTCAATATTGGTTGAGTATTAAGTTTAGATGTATTTTGCAAAATGTAACAGATGAAACCAAGTTTTATCCAAGTGACAATATGTCATTCTTTAATGTAAATGAACTATGGATGGTGAATACATCAATTGATAAAGTTTTAGTAGAATTAATGATGACAATATTATTAAAAAATAGAAATGACTAAATTCCAAATGGGTAATTAAAAGTATTTGTGAATATGTTAAATAATATTATAATTGAAATGATTTGAACATTACCCATAGTTTAATAATTTTTGAAACATGGTTGAAACCATTACAAGATGACTCACGAATCAAAGGGAGTATTTCCACACAGAGTAACACACCCCCGTCTACAAAAACATGGGAGTATAATAGCCATGTTACAAAATTCAACAATTCCAGCTGATAAATGGTTCTACAATGATCTAAAAAAGAATCAATATTTCAAGCTGATTACCAAATAATTATAAATGACTATAATAACTTATTGAATTGTTAAAAGATTACAATAACAAACATAAAACCAGCAATCAAAAAGCTTTGTACACTCTTCCAATCCCTAGGATTAGATATATATATATATGGATAGAATATCTATCTCTGAATTAACTTTGAAATATTTGTGGCAAAAGGAGGACAAAAATTGTGAGTTTGAATTGTTTAAAGGAAACGAAGACTTGTATTTCAAACTGAAAGTTAATCTGGTAGTTGGCCCTAGCTATTATATTTTATTATTATGAAAAAGATAAAACAAGCTATGAGATTTAAAATTATGTAAAAAAATCATTGGGTATGATGCAAATGCATTCTTTTTAAGCAATTGGATTCAATATGCTTTGTGGAGACCACAAAATTATTGATGTATATGAGACTATAATTGATGATATATTAAATGATATATTTTTCAGTTTAATAGAATGTGATATCCAAGTTCCAGACTATTTCTGTTCATATTTTGAAGAAATGTCTCTAATATTTAAGAATGTTGAAATCACATATAGCAATCTCAGTCAACAAACAAAAAAACAAGTAAAGGCAAACTATAAGAGTAAAAATTAATTGGGAGTTTATTTGGTAAAGGGATGCTTTTTCATACACATTTATTGAAATGATACCTTAACCTGGACTAAAAGTATCAAACATAACTTATGCTGCATGATGTGAAAAAAGTGCACCATTTAGAAACTTTATGGAAAAGGTTACAACAGCTCAACAAACAGGAGATGAGAATCCATCATATAAAGTAAGGGGTGAAATGATGAAATTAATGTGCAACTCATCGTATGGAAAGTGTAACAGAATTATATTAGCCATGATGAATTGGAAGATGTTTATGAATTTCATTTAAGTAAATATTCATTTAAACAAAGCCTTCCAATTCAAGTTAGTTTTGCTGTTTATCAGCTGGCAAAGCTCCAAATGCTTGAATATTATTATGACTTTATCAATTATTATGTGGATCTATCTGACCTTCAATACTGTATTATGGATACAGATTCAGCTTACATGTCAATTTTTGGAGAATCATTGGCTGATAAATATTAAACCACATTTGAAAGAAGATTTCATGGTTAACAAACATAGTTGGTTAGGAAGAGATGATACTCCTGACCATGTAAAATTTGATAGTAGAACACCAGGGCTTTTTGAAAAAGAGCATGAAAGAGATTGTATCATTTGATTGGTTGGCAAGCAAGAAGTATGATTGTTCTGGCAGTAAATACAAGTTTTGTTCAAAAGGTGTAAACAGAAAGCAAAAAAAACAAAAAGGATATGTATGAAAGAGCTCTCCAAGAAGATGGCATCTAATTGTTTGAAAATAAAGTATTTAGAGTAAAAAATAACCAATTGTGTTCATACTCATCACAAAAGAATGGTATGAAGTTATTTAATGGTAAACAGTTAAGAACTGGTTATAAAACAAATCCAATTGAATTATACAATATTATTAACAAAATCAAAGTTGGTGACAAAGTAAGAGTTTTAAAGACAAGCTAACATTTAAAAAAGGTTGTCAACCCAAATTTAGTAGTTCACTGTTGCTAGTGGGAATGGCTACATGTTCAAATTACACAACAACAAAGATGAAATTGATAAGAAGATATAATATTAGGAGCTACTCAAAATTTCAGAAGTAAGTACGTATGAAAACAGCCCTGAGGAACTTCAATCACCTTCGACCAACAAACAAAAGTGTGACAGCTGAGAATTAGAAGAATTGGGTTGGTCCAGTGCTTCACAAAAAATACTGTTTGATTGCTGTAAAGTACAATAACAGAGAGCTTGAGGACTTGGGACCAATAATTCAGTGTAGTTGGCACAAAATCTTGGCTGAAACTCACTACTTTCTTGTGTGAACTTCATTCTTTGTATGTATCTAACTCAGCACAATTTTGTTGCCTTTGAAACGAGCTTTTGAAGAAACCTTCAACATGACTAAGCAGTCAAATGTTTATTGCAAGCTATTTCAACTTTTTTGGGTGCCTATGTGAGTGTCAGCATTCACGACAAGACCTCATGTGCAGGAACAAGGTGAAAGCACCAAGCTGGTAAAAGCATCTACCACGAATAGATCGTGACTGTGAACACGCAAAGAAACACGTGCGCGCAGGATCATGTGAAGTGGTTAAGCAAGGATGCCAAGCCAAGCAAGTGATTAAGCCAGCCGGCATGAGAATGCGAAGAGTGATTAACCTAGTGATGGAGATGGTGAAAGAGCCATGCATGAGCTTGAATAGCCAGAGACCGTGATCAAAGGCGTTGTAACAAACACTAGACAACAAACACACACACATAAGCGCAAGTAAACACACAAGCGGACACACAAGACACACAACACGTTCACAACAAGCACCAACAAGCGTCAACAAGCACTAACAAACGAGCACTCATAACGTGTTAACACACAGTAGGCAAGGCGAGGAGTATGAATGCTCAACACAACAACACTCAGACAAACAACAACGCAAGCGCGAGCATACAAACGCAACACACTGATCAACACAACAAGTGCAAGCATAAATCACACAAAACACGCAAACATGCAACCACATAAGTACGCAAACAAGCAAGCACACAAACACACAAGCAGCAATAACAGCACATTTAATGCTTTATTTAAAAACACTGGCACAGATAAGCGAGCGTATGAACAAGCGCGTAAACACTGACAAGCATAAATACAATCAACACAAACACGCACAACCACAAACACAGCCATGCACAAACGCAACCACACACAGCCACACGCAATCACAGGCACACAACTCTCAACAGCAATACGCCATGACAAACCGAAGGGCAACCTCGCTCCACATACAATGACGGCGCCCCTCACCAACCACCCAACCCCCTCCCCTCTCCCCCAGCTGTTTTGGCACGCTTCGCCAATGGTGGACGAGATGTTTTGGTGCCTACTTCGCCAATGATGGTCGAGATGTTCTGGTGCCTATTGCCGCTAATGCTTTAGCATGAACACACACAAGGCCACAAAGCCACAAACACCACAACCCTCACAAACACTAAGCCTAGCCACTCAGCACAAGCTGCGAAGCAGCGAAGAAAGATAGATACGTAGTATTTAAGCGTGGCTTGGCACAAGATACATGACACACAACACGCCGAGACAAACCAAAGCACAAAACACATAGCCCGCAAACACAAGCAATCACGCAAACACACACAAACAAACACACAAGCTCAATGTTTAATTTATTATTTTGCAACAACACACTTCGCATATGCTTAGCACTTCTGTACGCGTTTAATACAAGCCAGTTGAGAAGCAACACGAGTTTATCAAGCAAAACCTCAACACAACAAGCGCACACAAGCACAAGACCAAGCACACAACGTAACCCAAGAACGAATCATTACACTCAGTTCTAAACACCAGTTGAGCAAAACAACGCGCATAAACATCACGAGTTTAAAATCAAGCACACGTTTCAGAGGGCCATGACAAAGCCATGCACTTCAATAAACGCGTAGCCCGATGCGTCCTTCACACGTAACCCAAGCGAGAACCAACCACCGTCCACCACGAGCAGCACCCTCACTTCTCCGACAGAGCCGGCGATTAGCTCACTGCGTTGTACAAGTTCGACCATCTCAACAAGGAATTGGTGAAACGAGTTGTTAAGATAACAGATCATGCGAATGAGTGAAAGAAGGGATGTTGAAGCCTGAGCTATCAGAACGGATTGTGCAGTATGGGAGAAAGAAGCGAACATGCGATCACGAGTTTGTAGGCAGATGAGAAAGAAGCGGGTCAAGCGAAGGGCTTGCTTTTTTGTAGCGTTATCAACACTTCAATGCTGATCTGCACGGTAGCTCTCGAATTTGCCGTTTAGGGCCACCTCGCTCTGACATACAATGACGGCGCCCCTCACCAACCACCCAACCCCCTCCCTAAACGGCAAACTCGGGAGTTAGTGTGCAGATTAGCATTGAAGTGTTGATAATGCTACAAAAAAAGCAAGCCCTTCGCTTGACCCGCTTCTTTCTGATCTGCCTACAAACTTGTGATTGCATGTTTGCTTCTTTCTCCCACACTGCACAATTCGTTCTGATAGCTCAGGCTTCAACATCCCTTCTTTCACTACTTCACACAATCTGTTATCTTAACAACTCATTTCACCAATTCCTCATCAATATGGTCAAACTTGCACAATGCAGTGAGCTAATCACTGGCTGTGTTGGAGAAGTGAGGGTGCTGCTCATGGTGGGTGGTCAGTTCTCATTTGGGTTACTTGTGAAGGACGTATTGGGCTACGCATTTATTGAAGTGCTTGGCTTTGTCATGGCCCTCTGAAACGTGTGCTTGATTTTAAACTCATGATGTTTATGCACATTGTTTTGCTCAACTGGTGTTTAGAACCAAGTGTGATGATTTGCACTTGGGTTATGCTGTGTGCCTGGCTTTGCACTTGTGTGCATTTGTTCTGTTGTGGTGTGCTTGATAAACTTGTGTGGCATCTCAACTGGCATGTATTAAACACATGTAGAAGCGCTAAGCATATGCAAAGTGTGTTGTTGCAAAATAATAAATTAAACATTGACCACATGTTTGTGTGGGCTTGCATGTGTGTGTTTGTTGCATGTTGTTTGTTATGCGTTGACTTTCAATGGCGTGTTAGGTGTGTGGTTTCTCGTACCAAGCCATGCTAAAATACTACATATCTATCTTCCTTCGCTGCTTCGCAGCTTGTGTTGAGTGGCTAGGCTTGGTGTTTGTGAGGGTTGTGGTGTTTGTGGCTTTGTGGCCTTGTGTTTGTTCATGCTAAAGCATTAGCAGCAATAGGCACCAGAACATCTCAACCATCATTGGCGAAGTAGGCACCAAAACATCTCGTCCACCATTGGCAAAGCTTCGCAAAACAGCTGGGGGAGAGGGGAGGGGGTGGGGGGTGAGTGAGGGGGCACTGTAATACTATGTTCTCTCAAACAATCCTGCGTTTGACAAGGAATCAGCTTTCAGCAATTTGAGAGAGTAATATTAGTATTGTTTTTGGCATTATTTACTCAGTTAAGATGTTTATTTCACTCATGTAGAAATTTCAATGAGCATATTTTTGATAGGTTCTCTGTGGCCATAGTTGGCAAAACATGAATGAAGAAATTAAAATGTACGAGAAAACCTGACAATGATAAAGACTCACCGATAGCTTGGAATGTAAAGTGAGAATGGGAAACATACAGTTCCTTTCAGCTTTTCAGCATTATGGCAATCTGCACAATTTGAGTTAAAGTAGAATATCAGTTTATCATTTGTCTGAATGTGACCAGTTGTTCTCCAATCCATTGCATAACTGCAGACTCCTAGGATAGTGCCAGCAGAATTTGTGTGTCCGCACTCTGTGAGCATGTGCGAGACGAAGGCTATGCATGCGTGTCTGTAAGATAAGTGAGTATTTATTAATTGCAATTGGACCAGAAACGTAAGTGATTTCTAACATGTCGTGGTGAAGTGAGACTGAAGCCACCTGTTTGAAAGAAAGATTCTCTTGGCTTCTAGTGTATTTGACAGACACTTCTTCTTGTTGCGGGCACGTTGTGTTAGTCATTCATATGGTTCTCTCGTAAAGTTCAATACATGAGCCACAGTATAGATAGCCACTTTCAAATAGAGTGTTATGTTTTCCCAACAGGGAAAGTGTGTGGGTGCTCAAAAAAAACAATTTCCAATTGTGGTGTTGATCAAAACTGGTAATTTTATCTGGTGCAACAATGGAGATGGCCACTTTTGACATAAAGTGGTGTACTTTCCATAAGGGAAGAGTGTGGGGGTGTTGAAGATGTCGATTGGAAGGATTGGAAGTGTTCTGCAAGCATTTTTGGACTTTCTGTTTCAAAATAGTCTAAGTTAAGTGAAAATTCAAAAACAATATTCTTCATTGGGAGCCACAGTGAGAGTTGATGAAATGAAAATCAGTGGTGTATTTTCCCGTGAGGGAAGGGTGTGGGGCGCTACATCGGCGGGAGAGAAAAAAATATCTCGCTCAAAAGAACCCAACTTTACCATTGACAAAAGTTACTCGACAGCCGAGTTCAAGAAACCAATAGAGGGAAGCATGGGAAGTGGACAAGAAAGGGAGGACATTGAGTCTCCTTGTCGTCGGACTCAAAGGCAATTTCCTGTCTCCGAGTTGATGTGAATGGCAATGAATGGGCCGCGCAACCAAATCCAATTTAAATGAACGCAAATGGACGCAAAAGTGGACTTTCATGCGGAACGAAAGAAAAAAAGTCAGCAGACCCGCCTCATACCAAACCCAACTTCTTATTCTTCTTATTAAGCAATTTGATCACGCTCTGAAGGCTGCTTGAGACTTTGGGGACTGATATCGAAGCAGCTGTAGTGATTTGTTCTGATTCCTTCCACGCCTCGACAGCAGCCTTGTAAGCGTCCGAGAGTCTGGCAGCTTCATCCACAAACGGCTAAGTTGCCGCTGAACGGTCAATAAAAAGACGCACGAATATGCTTCAAACGACTCACTTTCTTCTCCTCCTCACTCAACGCGTTCCACGCGCCCCATCCAGCCTTGAACGCGTTCTCCCCCTCCACATTGAACCCATCCACGCTCTTCATATAGACCACCCACGCGCTCAGTGGCCGCTCTCCAGGGTATCCTGGCGTCTCGGCCGCGACTAGCTGGCGCGTCGCACTCCTTAAGTCTCGTTCCAGCGCATGGCGCATAGCGTGCAGGACCGCGTCTTCCGGCGACGCGGTGGCACGGTACGCGTCCATCTCGCGCTCATGTACCTTCCTGCGATGTAGGGCCTCATCCTTGTACCTCTGCGTCACACGAGGATGGAAGAAAAAAGAAAGAGATTCAGACAAGGCGAGAAGAGTCGCGATCGTACCTCCTTTTCCTCCTCTTCCATCGCGCGCCAACGCTTCCCGAGCTCACGCGTAACGGCCCGCGCGCGCTCGCCCCTGTCCATAGCAGAAAAAAGCACCTCTGCGGCCACTCCGCGACGAGTATCCGAACAGTAGAGCAGAAACGCGCTTATTGGCTTCTTGGGCGGTGCGGTGGCAGGTTTGGGTAGGGCGTCCAGGCTCAGTTTAGCTTGGAGCAGTTTGCCTACACCATACAGGGTGTGGATGTGAATGCGTTTGAGATGTGAAGTGTGTGCGTGGGAAAGGTGGGAATGGGCACGGAACCTCACTTTGCAGGTTCTGAATGGAGGCGTTATTGGTCACGAATTGAACTTGTTGGAATGGGAGAGTGCGCCAGCGTATGATTCGGTATGGGATGACCATGAAGCGAGGCACCGTCAAGCGAGTTGTGGGAAATAAGAACATTTTTGAGATTATTCCATACAAAGAGCAAAATTGGCGATCGATGTCACAAGCAAATTCGCTATTGGAGAAGGAAGATACGTATTAATTTGTTAGACAAGCGACTCAGCTTTCTTGTGCCTGAGGATCTACTAGATGACAGTCTGGAGACTGGTCCACATTCTTCACACCTATCTCGCCTCCTGCATACGTGCCTGAAACCAGTGCAAACTTGGCTGCCACCTCAAGGAACGGCTGCAAAAACATACCGTGTCAAAACTACAAAATGTAGATATCGACATCGGTTTGTGGGGAACCTGACGTTCTGCGTCCTCCACAAATCAGCGACAGATAATTCATCCCGGTCAGAAAAGGCTCGAACGGAGGTCCTATAAAATGCGGCGAAGCTGAAGTTCTTTCCTTATTATCGAAGTCGCCTTCCACAAAAGCCTAAGTTAGGATGCTACGGCCCATCAGACCCCTCAAAGGCTGAAGGGCAAAGCCATGACCTTACTTGTCGTCATCGGATTGCCAGACCGACTCATAGAACCCTACTTCGGGTGCTGTGTTCTATTCCGCCCCGCTGGTCTACCTTTGTGTTACTACGGGCTATGATGAAGAGAGCAATTGTGGGGTTCACATATCCCTTCCTTCCCTTCTTCTTTCTGTGTTTTGAAGCTCTCTTGCTGAGCGAAAGCCGTGCCTGCGTCAACCGTGATGCGGTCGGGGTTTCGAAAAAGATGAAGAAAGGGATCATATGTGGCCTTGCCCCCGGCTTCCACTCCGTGCTCGCAAGAGGGTCGCCTAGGAGTGTGTTGGGCGTCGGCGTCTTCGTCTTTCATGTTGACACCAATTTCATGAGGCGGTCAAACACACACCATCACGAAGCGAGAGAGAGAAAGAAAGAGCGAGATGGATGTACTTCGCATAGGTGCTGACACTCCGTATCCTCGCCGACTTCACGATTATGCGCTCCTCAGTCATTGTTCCCAAGCTTCCCAGCATCGTCTGCTCCTGATACCTCCCCGCGGACGTCTACCTTCGCATCAAATTCGCATCACGGGCAACTTCATCTGCAGCCTCGGACTGCATCTGTTGAGCAGGCAAGAATGCACGCGACCACCCGCTTGCAAAACAAGAAAGCAACTTTTGAATAAAATGCCTTGAATGTCTCTGCTTGGAACGAACCAAAACAGCGAATATGTGGTTGTGCGGGATTTTTTTTAAGTTGCTGCCGCAATGAGATGATTTGTCAAAAGGATTTTCAAA